>JARYHS010015846.1:0-38873 GCA_031002005.1 Vandiemenella viatica
TAGATCGCTAGGGTGAGGTGGCGGGGAGAGATCACGTGATTTCGGGGACTGCATGGTGGGTGCGTGGCCAGTCGGCAGATAGATATGTGCGGCGGCTAACACCGATGTGTTTTGTTTGACTGGTGTTCTATGTCGCGAGCAGAGTGGAGCCAATGGAGTGGCGGTCTTCCACGATAAGCATAAAATGGAATCATTGCGTCGGCTGACTGCAAGCAGCGAACTCAACGATTTCTTCTAAATTATAACCGCGTCTACATTGTGATCGCCGCAAATGACTATCGTTTTGACCAACCCACTATCGTCCTCGAGAAAATCTCATTGAACCGCTGGCAGAAATCAACGAATAGACAGAAAACCCTGAGAAAATCTGTGAAATAATCCATTATTTGATGTCATGGGTGTGTGTTTAATTGTTTAAATAACATTTATGATGATAATCATGATAAACATTGCTCTTCTAATAATGTAAATTAATGTAAAATGAGGGTTTTTTAATGTAGAAAGTAACATCCTGAGCCCTCTTATTATTAATTTGCATCAAAAATAATATTTTTTTATACTTTATGCCAAGTAAAATTAATTTAAGTCCTATGAATAGGGAGTAGTGTGTGTCGCTATGACTCCACAAACCACCTCCGCTGCCGCATGGGTGTTATATGGTTTGCTAGCTCCGTAAAGAAGGTTTCGGTTTGGAAATGCAGCGGATGGATTCGGAGTTATGGGTGTCAAAAGAGGGCAACGCACCAAAGGTCTTCTATGGAAAGTTGGTAAAGCAGCTATGAATCCTTGGTACACAAAATTTGGTTCCCATGATATCTCATACACTCAGCAAATGGTACTCAAGAAAGCTATTTCTTTTTCTTCTCCTTTGATCTATTTTCGCATATTTACGGTACAGTTGTAATGTAGAAAGTAGTATTCCGATGCTAATGTCGTGCAGACATTGGCTATCACTATTGTTTGGATGCATCTGAATGATTCTGTTAGTTATATATATGTTTGTAAATGGTTTGGAAATGTGGTCGGTGTTGTTTGGTTGAGTAGAAAACAGAGGTGAGAATTTTTTGTTATTCGATATGAAATAGAGACGATTTAAATGTTGCCCTAATTAAATGCCGAGTTTTAAAGAAGGTTATGACCAAACGATTGTGATGTGTCATGATTTTCTTTCACAGCCGATACGAGTACGAACACGCACACTTCTCTCAGGAGAAGTCTCGAGGACCTCCTCAAGCTAATGCTGAGGGTCTGGGCGAAGCAAACGGTCGCCGTTAATCGAACGTCGAGAGAGCCGAAGGGTAAGATTGACCGGCTAACGGCTGAGTGTGCACCTAACGGCCGAGTGTCACTAACAGCAGAGTGTCACTAACGGCTGACTTTCACTAACAGCAGAGTGTCACCAACGGCAGTGTGTCCCTAACGGCCGAGTGTCAGTAACAGCAGAGTGTCACTAACGGCCGAGTGTCACTAACGGCCGAGTGTCACTAACAGCAGAGTGTCACTAACGACAGTGTGTCACTAACGGCAGTATGTCAGTAACGGCAGTATGTCACTAACGGCAGAGTGTCACTAACAGCCGAGTGTCACTAACGGCAGAGTGTCACTAACAACAGTGTGTCACTAACAACAGTGTGTCACTAACAACAGTGTGTCACTAACAACAGTGTGTCAGTAACGGCAGTGTGTCACTAACGGCAGTGTGTCACTAACGGCAGTGTGTCCTTACGGCAGAGTATCACTTACGTCAGAGTGTCATTAACGGCAGTGTGTCACTAACGACAGTGTGTCACTAACGGCAGGGTGCCACTAACGGCAGTGTGTCATTAACAGCAGGGTGCCACTAACAGCAAAATGTCACTAACTGAAGAGTGTCAGTAATGGCAGTTTGTCACTAACGACAGGGTGTATCTAAGGGCAGGGTGTCACTAACGGCAGAGTGTTACTAACGGCAGGGTGTCACTAACGGCAGGGTGTCACTAACGGTAGGGTGTCACTAACGGCAGGGTGTCACTAACGGTAGGGTGTCACTAACGGCAGGGTGTCACTAACGGTAGGGTTTCACTAACGACAGTGTTTCACTAACATCAGAGTGTCACTAAAGGCAGGGTGTCACTAACATCAAAGTGTCACTAACGGCAGTGTGTCACTAATGACAGTGTGTCACTAACGGTAGGGTGCCACTAACGGCAAAGTGTCATTAACGGCAGGGTGTCACTAACAGCAGAGAGTCTCTAATGGCAGAGTGTCACGAACGGCAGTGTATCACTAACATCTTACAGGGAGACGCTACTAACACACCACCGCGCACTAGTTGGCTGAGGATGACCGGACGGGGGACTCAGTGAACCTGATCGAAGGCAATGAACTGTGTGTTGACAGAGTGCGACAAGACGGTGGTGGTGAGGCGGCAGTCGGGGGAGTTCGGCTTCCGGATCCATGGCTCGAAGCCAGTGGTGGTGTCGGCGATCGAGCCGGACACTCCCGCCGAGACGTCGGGGCTCGAGGTGGGCGACATCATCATCACCGTCAACGGGCATGACGTCCTCGAGGCGTCGCACTCCGAGGTCGTCAAGCTAGCGCACGCAGGTCAGTCAACGACAACCACACTAGAACGATTACTACCACAGCAACTTATCGTTAGCTATAAATAATGGTAGCTACGAACCATAACATCCATTTTACACACTGAAGTATTAGTGGTTATTAGTACCACTCTGGTAATATATATTATCTGGATTACTGTGAGGTGATGAGATCTGATTGAGATATTCTGGCGCAGGTTCCGAGACTCTTCGCCTGGGGGTGGCTCGCACCTGCGACGTGCTGGCTCCCGAGAGCAAACCCGCCCGCCTGCCCGCCGTCTGCTCTGGCTACCTGTGGAGACTCGGCGCCGACGGCTCCAAGTGGGTCCGCCGCTGGTTCTCCCTCAAGCACGACAACTGCCTCTACTACTACAAGACTGAAGCGGTGAGTGAGCGCGGGCAGTCACGTAGCCGCAGTAGGCCTTGTATCCACTGGAGCAGTGAAGCGAGCCGATCAAGTGTGGACGCCTGAGCACGCTCAGGGCGAGCCGATCGAGTGTCGGTATTTTAGAATGCTCAGAGGCGAGCCAGTGAGTGTTCGGCGCTCAATGTGGACGCTAGTTTGGCGGTTTTTACAATGAGCGCGAGCAAGCGAGTTGACAACAATTAATGGGCATGTAACAAAGAATTATTACGGGAAATCTCATAGGAACATTATTTATAATCGAAGTAAATGAGAGGATACATGGCGTGAAATCAGCGAGGCATTAAACCATGGTATTGATGATGTAAAGAAAAAAATTAAAAAACATAAAACAATATTTGAATATATATTGGTGGTAAAAGTCCATAAAAATAATAAATAGGAACCAACCTAAATATCATTTTGGAACGACTGAACAGTATCATTAGCAACTACCTTTACAAACAGGGCCGGCGGATAATGTGGGTATGGTGGGTAGCAATACCCACCTGGAAAATTCTGGGTGGGTATTTTACCCACCCGGAATTTGAGAGTGACTGAGCGTTCATAAAGGAAAGAAATAAGAGAAAGGAAGAAAGAGCCAACCAGCTAAGCATATTACTTTCATCATCCAAAACGCGTGTAAAATTAACGGTGTTCCCACAACGCTTTGAGTGAAGCGCAAAATTTCTTTGATGTTTCAACGGAGATCACCATCCCAGCTATCGCCTACTGAGCACGATCGATGGCAAACAATCGTTGTGTGTGAAAGCAAAAATGTTACGGTAAAATAACGTACGTCCAAAACCGCCATGTGTGAAAACTGCTATTTCGAATTCGATTCGGCAGAATCCGTGTGTATTATCGTCAAAAAGTTGAAATGGAGCAATGAAGGCCTTGGCGTAACAAGGTCTTTCTGTGAGAGGAGCAAACAACGATGAAAATTCAAATTTCGTGGCATTTTTAAAGGTACACGCTGAAGATGTGACTGAACTAAAATTGTGTCTCCAAAGATATGGTAACAAATGGCTTCATCACGACTGTCAGAATGAAATTTTTGATTTGATAGCTACAACACTATTGTCTGGAATCATGGAAGAAATAGGAGCATCTTGCCCAACTGTGGCGCCTGTCGTATGTACGTTGCGAAGGGGATGGGTTGTAGTTGGTGCAAGAAGTGGTTTCACTGGGCATTTGAAGAAGGGGAAACGGAGGAAATAAATGAGGCTCTCCCATGGTTTTGTTCACTTTGTCTTAGGGATGATAGGATGTGGGAGATGGGCGAAGCGATTAGGGAGTTGTGTGAAAGGATCATGGTTCTTGAGGCTCGTCATGTGAAGGCTGTTCGCATCGAAAGTTTGAATGCAGATTTACAGAAATCGAATCTATAAGTTAATTCAATCGTATAAGAAGATAAACCAATCACCAACCTTTTTTATAGTGTTCGAGATTCAAAATTCGAAGAAATTTGGCGGAACAGTGTGCAGTCAGGTGCTAAATTTGAAGTCAACGAACCAAAAATCCCACATCAGCATAAAATTCCCATCGCCTCGACCAATGTAAAAACAAAAAATCTCGAATTCGAAACACCTCAAGCTTTTTTCTTTAAGTCTTATATTGAAGTTTATGATCAAATACTCATGTCGTTGAAGAGTCGATTCTACAATGATTCCAGCCACTTCTTGAAATCGTTGGAACGATTCACTCTGGGACAACCCACAAATATTGAAAGAATTATAATTTTCTATAACCATGGTTTTGACCAAGATAGATTGCTGAAATATAGAAGCATGTTTTTTGCAACTTTTGAGAAGACAAGACGAGCAGGCAAAAAATTTGAGAGGGGTTGTTGATATTTTACAAAAGTACAAATGGAAAAGGGGTCTCATACCAGAGTTTGTGCGTTTCGATCGACTACTTGTCACGATTCTTGGGTCATCCTATTCAAATGAACTAAGTTTTGGTCGTACGCCGACTCGAGACTTACCCAAGATCGACAATGTTGTACAACATCGCTATATTACATGTATATGGTAATCTCATTGACGAACTTGGTTTGGAATTTTTTTTGAATTGTTTCGTCTTCAAACGAGCAAACCGCAATACAGTTTTTGCATTGAGCAATTAATACTGAATAGTAAATTTAAAAATAATTTTTTGAATTCAATTAAAATTTGTTGAATAAATTATATGATAAATTTTTAAAATTCATTTTGTAGTTTTTATCGATATAATTTCTTTTACGAATTTTTATGATTATCACGATTATTATTATGTTAGGTAGGATAACCAAATAACATTTTCATCGGACTACCCCCTCCCCCTACCCCGCCAATTGCCTGACTACCCACCCGGGCTTAACACGAAACGCCGGCCCTGTTTACAAAACGGCTGCTGATGTAAGGTACTTTGGACATATGCTGCAGGTTTGTATAGGAATCTCCCGAAGGCAGGAATCTTAAAAGTTATTATTAATTTATCTCCTGGTTTCCTCGCGCATAGGTGTACAGTGCTATTTAATACGAGGTTCAAATAAACACAGGAAATGTTCGAAATCGATCTTTGACATGCTCGTAAAGTTTTGAAAAAGCTCATTATCTCTTCAAAAGTCAATTCGCGAATTAAATTATTAAGATAATTTCTTCGCTGACGATAACTTTCTCTAAACCACCACCTTGGTCATTTGCTTTTCTTCTTTGACATTGCATGGATAATAATAAAGGCCGCAGCTGCCGCGTGCACACGTGACGACACAATAGCAGAGCGTTTCCTGAGCACTGGCACTGTTTCCTTTTTCTTGAGCACGCTGCATAAAAATATCAAAATTTTAGGAAATGTATTTCTCCAGTGGAAAGGCTTGCTGTGACACTGAGGTATTTTATTTAATGCAAGTTCAGAAATGCGAAAATCTCTCAATCCAGTACAGTGTGCCAAAGACTTAGTTATGGTTTCTTAAGAATGGATTTTGATACTATTTTTGTACGAGATCAAACAGTGAAGTGATAATTTTTTTTATAAGTACTTTATTACTTTCGTAGATTATAAAGTAGCTCTGCGGAAAATAACTAACAATATACTATATTATAGTACGGTTGCAACTATTGCTGTAACCACCAGGGATACAGTTCATTTGATTTACGCGTATATGTTTATTTTCAATTTCATAATTATAGATTTTTAAATTTTTATCTGTATAAATCATTAATATTTACTGGTCTGCTGTTAACTGAAATCGAAAATTTGAGGGGTGATATTAAAAAAAAAAAAAATATGTTTTAGCAGAAAATTTATGTAATTTACTGAAATAGCAAAACAAGTCATGCGCTTTATAAGTGAAAATACATTTCTACTCTTTCATTTCGATGCGGCTATGTGGCTAAATACGAATGCACACACGACGCGAGACAAGGGCGTTCGGCCGAATGAAACATTATTTGGTCGGCGACGGAAGTCGGCAGAGTCCGGAGGAGTTCGGCCGAGTAGGTCGGTTGCAGTGTAGCCCAGGGGCGTAGCTACTATGGGGCTAGGCAGTGTAGTGCACCGGGGCCCCTACGCTCACGGGGCCCCAAAGCATACCTCTGGGGGCCCCAAAGCGCACCTCTGGGGGTCCCCAAGCGCAGTTCCGAGGCCCACGAGCCTTCATGGCAAACTGGTGGCGACCTTTTTTTTTTAGGTCTACAGTAGTCTAAAGGGGCCCGTGAGACATAGGAAGCCCCTCACTGAGGGCCCCTAGTCTCAGCTGAGGGGGCCCTTACCAGTAACACCAAGCAAAAAAAGGTCGCCCTCATGACAAAATAATTTTTTTGCACCGGGGCCCTTGTTGACCTAGCTGCGCCACTGGAGTATCCGAACCCAAATCGTTACATACTTTTGTTTGGTTCGCCGATATCGGCAGAGTGAACAATCGGCGAAGTCGGTTGCACTGTAGCCGTACCTTAAGTGGCGCGGAGAGCTCCCTAACCATCGGCTGTGCCGTCCCGCAGGAGAGCCTGCCACTGGGGGCCGTGGCGCTGCACCGCCCCCACACGACGGTGAAGGCGGCGGAGGTGGCGGGGCGGACGCTGTGTCTGCAGGTGTGCCGCAAGGGCGCCGCGGCGCTGACGGTGTCCGCAGACAGCGACCAGCAGGCGGCGCGCTGGCAGGCGGCGCTGCTCAAGGCCGTCGAGAAGAACGACCACGTGAGTACGCGGCCTGCTCAGCTGCCCAATGCTTTCTTATTTTCATTGTCACGAGTGTAGTAAACTAGCAGCTACCCGCGACTTTGCACGCTATACGGTTTTGACCGAACGACAGAAACTTGAACGGTGCAAATCCGAAAGTACATACCCGTTCACGGATTCTGTAAGTCTTTTTTCTATAACATTCTCCGAGTTGTTGAATGGTATGTTGTCTGGTGAAATTATTCGTTTACGATTCATTATAATCAATGTTATGTAACCGTAGACGAATATATATATATAAAGATGAATGTATTTTTGTTTGTTCTTCATACAAATCTACAGTTATCATCCGATCTCGATGAAACTTTCCACACTTATCCTTTGAAACAAGGAGAAAAATACTGTCTACATTTGGTTGAAAAATTATCTGTATGAATAACACATGTTGTCTCATAACTTCGAAGTACGGTGATAGACAGACACGTTGGATATGGACGTCTCCGTACCGTGTTTCCGTGTAGTGGACTGGCAGCTCAGTGGTTAAAGCGCTTGCTTACGAACGTCGTGGTCTCCGTGGAGGCTAAGATTTTTAAAAATTGTTTTTCATCTTAAGAGTCAGGCCTGGGCCGTAGGTTATTCGGATTGAATGTTAAACTGTAGATATTAGAAAGTTAGGGGTGCAATGCGAGGCAAATCGTAGGTAGTCTTGCAATGTTGTAGGGGTACACTTTTTTACGTTATAATGATCCCTCAGGTGTTGTTCGCAGTCAGTGTGTGAGTGTGATCCACAGTAATATTATTATAAATACGGAAGTAAGTCTACGTCTTTTTGTTACGTTTTGACGACTAAATGGCTATATCGTTGCGATGCAGTTTTATAAGGAAATCTGTATGAAGGGCACAGGATATTTTTTCCAGTATGATTAACAGTTGTAGTCACGAAATTTTGAGACATTATCGAATGATGACAGAAATATGTTGGAAATTGATTCTCTTCAAGAGACAGGTTCGACGGTACAATGATATAGTGTCAGCTTTCCTGTCATATTATTCCGACTGGATATTGTTTGGGACCAATCCTTCGTTACCAACAACTTTCTATATTTAATTCTGGCAAAACATTCTTAATCCACGCGTACGAAGTCGCGGGTACGAGCTAGTATATATATATATTGTAAGAAACTGACCTTTATTATGATTCCTAGATTTGCCTCGGGTGGATATTACTCACCACAAAATTCATGGAATATTATCTTGCAGTTTCAATTGGTCTGTATGATTCAAACAACATACAATAAACTAAGGAGAAATTCATTTCACTTTTCTACTATATATTTCACTAATCAATTGCTTTACAAATTACACATTCAACAAATCATTAAAAACTCAATATTCTCTCGTATTATGTCGATTACTATTCGAGCGAGGAAACCAATTCATGCCTCCGCCCGCCATCAATTTTATCTCTGGACTCGCTTCTTCTTCTTTCTCCGCCAAAGATGTTCTTGTAATACACTGCTCTTCGCTCATGCATAGTAACTATTAACGTATCTTTTACTTTTACAAAAGAAAATAAATTAAACACACAAAAAAATTCTTACCTTTAAATATACAAACATAATACAATAAAACTGAAATAATCCAAGGGACTATGTTTCCTTACATATCCGCTCGGTCAATTTGTGTCAATCAAATTTTTGGCGATTACTTCTTACATCACAATTTCACAATTTTCCTTATAATGTTTCCCTTCATTCTGTACAATGGTCATCCCTCCACTCATTCTCTGTACAATTTCAAATCCTTTATGTTTCTTAATCCCAAGAGTCTTCCTGACTTGGGATATTTTAGATAATATGCATGTTGATGCGGTCTCCCTACCACCATGTAAGGCCCTTCGTATACATCAAAAAACTTCTTTATTTCGGCATTACTACTGCTCGATCTTTCATGAGTCTTCACCAACACCAACTCCCCTACTTCAAATTCTGTCTTTCTTGCACGTCCGGCCGTATATCTTTTTTCTTTCCTCTTTTTTTATCTTCACTCTCCCTTTCGTCGCTTCCTCTTCCTTTTCCATGTTCTTTCTCCTTATCAGGAAACACTCACCACTTTCCCAATCTCATTCTCGTCCTCACTCACTGTTCTCTTTTTTATAAATCCGCAATAGTTTTCTTCTCCTCCCATGCTACACTCTTCCTCGACTTCTTCCCCATCTTCAGAGTCTTCATCGTCTTCTGTAGTATTTATATCTTCGTCCTCTTCTTCACCTTCCACTTCGCAACTTTCTTCCCCATTTCTACTGAGAGTGGCAACCGACTCATTATTCACTCTCGTTCCTCCATTAATCTGCGTCCTCACATTAGAACCGTGACATGGAAGGGGTTGTCACATTACAGTAGGCTTGCCCCCTTCAGTAATTAACTTATTTTAATTATTATATTTATTCTATGCCGAGTATCGAATCGAATGCTATGTGCATCGGTGACTTGTGAGACTGACAATCGATTAGTAGAGCAGAGTGTGTGTGGAGTCTGGAAAAGAACGTCGTGTGGTTATCATGCCTCTGGGTCTTGTTGTAGCTCGGTGTAAGTCGTGGCCAAAAATAATTAACAAATGATTTGTATTGAAGTGTATAGGTCCCTGTGAGTTACTAATTACGGGCTACCGCGTCGGAAAAAACGTTTCACTGACAGAAGGAAACTACGACATTACGTGGTGGAGTGTTGGTGAATGATATTGGTATGAACAGCTACGTGAAAGTGATTGAATGAGTATTGCTTTTCACTCTTAAGAACTTGCATCTTCGGAGTATATAGTCACTACCAGTAATTTTACTTGTATGTGCTTTAATTACTTTTTTCCATTGGCTGGCCAGGGTACATTTGTGCAGTACAAAACTGTGAATAAATCTTTGGCTTGTGTTCTACATACACGTGGTTTTATTTGAAGAAACTTTCTGTTGTATACGTATTGATTTGTACCCTAACCAGCCAGTGGTGGCGGCCGAGATTAACTAATTAATGAAGTCTGATGGACCTGACCTTAGGCGGTCGAGATAAACTTTAAAAGGGGACTAATTTGTGAGTCGGAAAGAACTGTTATCAATCCCGGTACATTCAATTTGTTCCCCGACAATGTCCGTTTTTCTTTTTTTCTCCATCCTTTTGGACATGTCCTTACAACGTCACGTAAGGATTTTGCCACACTGATGTTTATACCAGTTTCTGCACAGTTGATTTCATTCCTTGCCTTGCCTTTTCATGTCCATTTCATTATGGTGTGCTCAAACTGCATTTCAGAAGTTCAACGTGTACTGTTTCCTCTTCTTTATGAGGGACATGTTTCTAATGCATGGGAATGAGTAGATTATAAATAGCATATGTTCGCACATTTTTTCCCACAACTGTTTAGTGACATGGTTATAAAAGACAGATGCATTCATTGATCTGTTTATAATCTCACCTTAACTGGTGTTGTCTTTACTGAGAATACTGCGAAGATATTTAAAATGGTTAACATTTTGGAGTTATTGATTGTTTAGGTAAATGTTGATGATGCTAAGGAAAAAGTAAACGGCTTTTAGGTAATATAAATAATAAAGGATGTGGAAAATAATCCACACTCACCAAAGTTGAAGGCAGCAACGAGCGAAAAACATATGAGACAAACAAAAACTTATAAATATTTCTGTTTAAAACCTTATTCATGCTGTAAGGAATGAGCCATTTTGTTCGGGAGGTGTGCCCACATCTTGCTGGGCAGTGGGAGACAGGGTGGTGGAGGATTGATGATATCACTTATTCCTTAGTCAAGTAGCTGTTTTGGCTTCATTTTCCCACCACAGTTTCCTTATTCTGAATGTCATACCTCATTATTACTTTGCTTCTCCAGCAAAAGCGTTCTTGAATTCCTCGTCACTCTATTAATTCCCACTGCCTAAAAAGCCTAATGTATCTCACCTTATACTGTCGTAGGCTTACCTCCAGAAATTTGAATTTCCGAAACTGATTCTGCGTTTTTGTTCTTGCCAACTTGGAAATTACTGAATGGTATGAACAAAATACTGAAGGAAGATTTTGGACTGAATATAAATCAAAGAAAGACTAAACTGATGAACTGTAGCAGAAATGATACCAATACTAGTAGATTAAATACAAAAATAGGATCGAATGCAATTGGAGAAGTAAGTGAATTCTGTTATTTGGGAAGCAAAATTACAACCGATGGCCGAAGCAGGAATGACGTTAAAAGCATAATAGAACTAGCAAAAAAGAGCTTTCATGAATAAGAGAAATCTTTTAGTTTCAAATATTGATCTAGGAATTAGAAAAAACTTTTTAGAACTCTATGTGTGGAACACAGCACTTTACAGTAGCGAAACACAGACTTAGGAATATCGGAAAGAAGGAAAATTGAAGCATTTCAAATGTGGTGCATTAGAAGGATGCTGAAAATTAAGTGGACAGACAAAGTAAGAAATGAACGAGTTTTGGAAATGATAAGTGAGGAAAGAAGCTTGTGGAAGAAGCTTAGAGAAAGAAGAGTCAGGATGAAATATAATCTTCACGGGTGTTCAGCCGGATGGTGTCAAAGTAACACGAAGAGACAGGCTGGTAGGTCATATTTTGAGACATGCTGGATTGGTTAATTTGTTAGTTGAGGGAACAGTCGAAGGTAAGAACTGTAGTGGAAGACAGAGATTAGAATATATGAAGCAGATAATTGAGGATGTGGGTTGTAAGGGATATGTAGAGAGCAAAAAAATAAAAAAAACTTACCATGACGTTCTTAATGTATTTCGTAATACACATAGCGTTACGTGGTACGAGTATCTGTCGTGTTCCGCAGGCGGAGCAGTGGCTGGAGGCTGCGGAGAGCGCCCGCTTTTAGTCGCCCTCGGCGGTGCCGCAGCCCGACTGCTTCGGCTACCTCACCCAGCTCGGCCGCCGCTGGAGGAGGCGCTACTGTGTGCTCAAGGACGCCTGCCTCTACTTCTACGAGGACGCCAGCGCTGATTCCGCCATCGGTAAGTCTGTCCTTCTGAGGTGAGCTGGCGGTCCACTGTTAAAGAGTATCTGTGCATGTGTCGATAGTCGACAGATCGAGAAGCGCTTCATTGTGCTAGACTAGCTGTTAGTCACTCACGTTTAAAGGCCCCTACAGACAGCCTGATTTGGTCAGCCTGACCATATCAGCCATAAAATCAGGTCCCCCCTCCACACGGGGCCTGATCTGCTGTCTGCTTTAGACGCACGGTTACATGTCGCCGGTTTTTTTTCCTTCGAAACTACAAACAAATGCACTTGTTTTGGCGTTTACTATTAATTAAGAAAATAACATATTATGGTCGAAGATTGGCTTGAAAATAGAAATGAATTTAGCCACTTGAAACTAATTAGAGAACTTGACACTGATGATTTACCGAGCTGTTAAATTTAGTGAAATCTCTGATCACAAGGCAAGTTACCATCATGAAAGAATATGTAACTGCGGAAGAACTATTAACTGCAACTTTTTAAGTGTTAATCAACGGGTAGAGAGTTTGTCAAGATCGGCAGTGCCATATGTGCACAATTACTCTCGCAAATCTATACTAATATTATAAAGCTGAAGAGTTTGTTTGTTTGTTTGTTTGTTTGAACGCGCTAATCTCAGGAACTACTGGTTCGAATTGAAAAATTCTTTTTGTGTTGAATAGACCATTTATCGAGGAAGGCTTTAAGCTATATAACATCACGCTGCGACTAATAGGAGCGAAGAAACAATGGAAAATGTGGAAATAACGGGGAAAATTATTCATCTTTGAGGGCTTCTGTTGCGTGCGCTACGAAAACGGTTCATTCGAATTGAAAAATTCTTTTTGTGTTGAATAGACCATTTATCGAGGAAGGCTTTAAGCTATATAACATCACGCTGCGACTAATAGGAGCGAAGAAACAATGGAAAATGTGGAAAAAACGGGGAAAATTATTCATCTTTGAGGGCTTCACGGGTCATTCGAATTGAAAAATTCTTTTTGTGTTGAATAGACCATTTATCGAGGAAGGCTTTAAGCTATATAACATCACGCTGCGACTAATAGGAGCGAAGAAACAATGGAAAATGTGGAAAAACGGGGAAAATTATTCATCTTTGAGGGCTTCTGTTGCGTGCGTTGCGAAAACGGTTCATTCGAATTGAAAAATTCTTTTTGTGTTGAATAGACCATTTATCGAGGAAGGCTTTAAGCTATATAACATCACGCTGCGACTAATAGGAGCGAAGAAACAATGGAAAATGTGGAAAAAACGGGGAAAATTATTCATCTTTGAGGGCTTCTGTTGCGTGCGCTGCGAAAACGGTTCATTCGAATTGAAAAATTCTTTTTGTGTTGAGTAGACCATTTATCTAGGAAGTCTTTAAGCTATATAACATCACGCTGCGACTAATAGGAGCGAAGAAACAATGGAAAATGTGGAAAAAACGTGGAAAATTATTCATCTTTGAGGGCTTCTGTTGCGTGCGCTGCGAAAACGGTTCAAGATACCAAAAAATAAGTATGAAAGGATTATTCCTCTTGAAATGATCTAAAAAAATGTCCGCGACAGTATATGTCTATCTTTTGAGATTAACTCACTAGAACCGTTTTTATGGTAATCAAATTTGGTCGAAATAAATGCATTATTACCAATTATTTGTTAGAGTTCTATCAACATAATAATATTAATCTTTATCCAAATAAATGTGTTGTTGATTAAGAGTATTTAATTGTGAACAAAATTGTCTTTGGCATCACTTAATTTCAATGAACATCTTAGAAGATATTACGCGCGGTCGGCTCCCTTCTGAACGGTTGTATGCAGCGAATGCGTAATGAGAATCAAGATATGACATTAACATACAATAATGATATATACAATGATGGACTAATCATAATTGAAGATAAAATTCATGAGATTTGCGATAAATCACTAACCGATTTTGGGCTAACCTGTATCAAAAAGGATTAATTCACTTAATCATCTGGATCCGTTAGAAGTAGCGTTGCGAAAACCGTATGATCTAAATGAATTAAATGAGTATATTACTCAAAATGAACCAAAATTAGTTAATGACCAGGTGACCGCGTATAATTGTGTTATGCGAAGTGTTCGTTTTAATGAAGGAAAAGTATTTTTTTTGGATGCTCCCGGTGGAACCGACAAGACCTTTATTACTAATCTTATATTAGCAAAAGTAAGGTCTCAGGGAAAGCTAGCTTTGGCAGTAGCGTCGTCAGGTATCGCTGCAACTTTATTAGCAGGTGGACGCACAGATCATTCCACTTTTAAACTGCCCCTAACTGTTTCTTTACAGAGAGATAGCGTGTGCTCTATACGTAAAAATGGTCCTTTGGGAAAAGTTTTACAAGATGTCAGTTTAATAATCTGGGACGAATGTACCATGATCCATAGAGCTCATGTGGAGGCTCTAGATAGGACTCTTAGAGATATTAGAAGCTGTGATAAAATCATGGGTGGGATTACTGTTATGTTTGCTGGGGACTTTCGACAAACTTTACCAGTAATAGTAAGGGGAACTAGAGCAGACATTGTAAAGTCTTGCCTTAAAAGTTCCCCATTATGGAAGTTTGTTAACATTTTAAAATTAACTACAAATATGAGAGCACATTTGGGAAGAGGTAGTATAACTTTTCCTTCAAAGTTACTTTTAATAGGAGACTGGAAAGTACCTCATTTTGAAAATAAAATTGAAATTGATCGCGATTTAGGAGAAAGAGTAAGTAACATTGAGGACTTAATATCGAAAGTTTACCCTGAAATCAGCGAAATAGAAAATAAAGATCATCAATGGATGTGTCAAAGGGCAATAATGGCGGCGAGAAACAGTAGCGTGGACGAAATTAATGACCTAATTTTAAGTAAACTTCCAGGAGACATAGTTACCTACACATCTATTGATAACGTAATGGATCAAGAAGATGCGGTACATTACCCACAAGAGTTTCTTAATTCTTTGAACCCAAGTGGCCTTCCCCCATATTCCCTCAAGTTAAAAATAGGTGCCCCAATAATTTTACTTAGAAATCTCAAACCACCAAATTTATCTAACGGAACCCGACTTCAAATTAAATTTCTACGCAATAACGTGATCGTTGCAATAGTTTTGACTGGTCCAGCAGTTGGTCAAACAGTGCTTATACCTCGCATCCCAATGATTCCAAATGATTTACCTTTTAATTTTAAAAGAATTCAATTTCCCGTTAAGCTATCTTTCGCCGTTGCAATTAATTAATCACAGGGGCAAACATTTAAACACGTAGGAATCGATTTACGTCAAGACTGCTTTTCACACGGCCAACTATATGTCGCGTTGTCAAGATCGGGTTGCGGAGAAAACCAATATGTTCTTCTGCCACAAGAAAATAAAACTAAAAATATAATTTACGCAGAAGTACTTTAAAATAATTATGTTCTTTTAAAAACTTAAAAACTAAACTTGCAAAAAATTGTCTAAAATAATAACAGAAATTGAGGCTGACAAAGTCGTGGGTAACTGCTATAATTTATAAAGCTGAGGAGTTGTTTGCAAAAATAAATATGATGCCCAAAATAACTATTCCACGCGGACGAAGTCGCGGGCACAGCTAGTAATACCATGAACGTGTGAAAATATTTGTAAGGTTTTTAAAAACTGTGTACAAATAAAAATTCTATTTTTAATTAGAACTTTTAAAAATGACAAAAAACTTATAGTAACTTATTTTTTATTTTCATAAAAATAATTTTCAATTTTATTACAGTATTAATCTGAATCATTCTTTCAAAACTGTCTGTTACCATCCATAACAGCATCTGGTTGTTGGAAACATTTTGCCATAAAATTATTATGTTCATTATGTTGATGCCTAAAACAGAATATGAATACTTAATTATAGCCAGGCAATATGAGAGAATGTGGCAATTTAATCACTGAGTGTCAATCTACGGCAGGGATTGTTCTTTTAAAGCCAAGGAGAAGTGGATCACAATTTTACAATTAAAAGAGGATATTTAGCGTTGTACTATTAACACCAATTATGAGTTACTTTACATGCATTCCTACACCAATGGACCTGTATCAGATGGAGAGCTATTAAAATGCAAAAAGTTTTATAATAAGTTTATTGTAGATGAACTGACTCTGCTCTAAGCGTCATTGTTGCTTGGAACAAATGCATTGGCTCCCTATGTTTCCATTGACGACAATGCATTTGTTCTGAATGAACATTTCTTGAAACCATACACACAGAAAAAAATATAACACATGAAATAAGAAGTTTTATTTATATACTTCCCAGAGCTAGAAGGGTCGATGAAAAAAATTTCAACATTCTGGCATCAACTTTCCAAGTATTACTATTATTAAAAATGTTGATAAAATAATAATGGCCAGTTATCTATTACATAATTATTTCCATTTTTGTGTAGTTTGCCAGAAATATCCCACCAACACCGAAAATATTTACTGCGCGAGGGCCTCGGAGCAACTGGGGTGAAATCGGCCTGACTAAATCGTGTCACGCTCTACACGACCTGATCTAGCTAGACCCCAACCAGATCGGCCGACTCTGCCACCCGACAAGGATTTGTCAGGTGACAAGCCTACACACCACACGATATCGCTCCTGATCTGACCGTATCGGGCATCAGATCAGGTCGTGTGTAGGGGGTCTAAGCTCTTGCAGAAGTAACGCGGGAATTTGACAATGGTGGCTCCGTGTCTAAGTGTTGTGCTATGAAGATTTCTCCGGGCACTTTTGGATACGTAAAACGCGCTTCCACGTCGGGAAAGGAATACTGGTTTTTGCGACCGCAACGTCAGACAAGCCATGTGATATCAAACTGTATAGGGGAGAGCGGGGAAATACACGCATGCGGGTAATTACAAGCAGGCTGAATTACGCATTTTGATTGGCGCGGGCTTTGCCCAGTTAGTGCTAAACCCTTCTGGCAGGCGTAACAACTACAGTACCACCCACTCCAGACATTTTCTGATTGCGTTGTGGAGGTGAGGTTTATTTTCAATGTATTTGATGTAACTTTTGTCAGCTATATTTTGCAAGGTAAGAGCTATCATAAGTTGCTTTAATGCAATTTTTTGCATATCAACTACTAGCCCTAGATGTAACCTTTCATTTAGTTGTAGATCTGTCAAGGTATTTGAACTAAGACCCGAGTTCTGCTTAGGTTAGTCCTCGAACTCACTTTGGCACGCGGCTCTTCAAGTGCGTGGTATTCCCCCTCCATAATAAAACTAGTTGATTATGTTTTCAATTCCAACGAGTTTTTTTATACTCTAGATTACTAGATATTATGAAAGAAAAAACCAGAAAGTAAAATGGACCAAAGAGGAGCTTCATAAGGGTCTTGATGCCACAAAATCAGGAAGTATGGGATTGTCGAAGCTACTCTGCGTACAAGAATGAAAGCGAATAATACCAAGGGAAAGATGGAGAACTAGGTTACCGATGTGTTTTGGGTATTAGGTAGAGCCATGAAGAATGTAATGGCTGGAACATTTCAAAACATTACAAGTGTGATGTTTGCAATACAAGAAAATACACTCTTTTCATGTCTATATAAAAAACTTTTGCAAAAAAATCATTATTTTCTTCAATAATGTACTGTTTAGTACATGTAATTAACGAAATAAACTAACAGAAAATAAAAATAGCATGTATTGTCTATTTTTATGCATTGTTTGTGTTGCGTGTTATTACCGCATACCATGCGTGTCATTCATTACACTACATGGTGGGGAATACCACGCATTTGCACTTTTTTATGTTAATCATAAAAATTAAGGTAATGTTCATAATTATATTCCATCATTTGGAATATGTCGAGAAATGTCCATAGTAAGGTATACATTTGTTTAATGATATAATGAAAAATTTAAATCTATTTTTCCTTAGATGCACTCTCCCCTAAATACGTTCATGTGAGCGTATACTGTGTGATAGTGAACTAGTGATTGTTGTGCAGGTATTAACTGTACTACTGATTGAATAAACGTATTCTGAATTAAACTTTCCACTCGGAAGGACTTGTAATCTTCGGATAAATGATATTTATTTTCGGTTGGTGGTCCGCGTATTAATGTTAACCATAGAGTGTTGGAATAAAAGTGTTTGTCAGCATACATTATATATGTGCGTATGTTTTATGTAGCATTTCCAGGGCCGGCGTTAGGGAGGGGTAAGCAGAGCAAAAGTACCCCGGGCCCGAACCCCCAGAAGGGGGCCCGCCGACCAGGGTACCTAGCTAAATGGCAATCAAACGCAAGTTTTAAAACTTGCACCTATGATTTTGAACGTTCTTGCAATAATTTTTTTTAACTTTGTACATAAAACCAAATTTTAAAGTAAGAAAAATTCGTGAGGGGGGGGGGGGGCCTTCGAACTTTTACCCGGGGCCCGAGAATCTTAGCGCCGGCCCTGATCATTTCCCTGTGAACTTGTGAATCCCTACAATCACAGAGGACTGTGAGTGCATACTCATACATTCACCATCAAATCGTGGCGACCTTTAAGAAATAATAATTTACAAAGTCTTGATGCATCCATTAGGTGGGTCAAAATTCAGTATAGTGATGACTACCAATATATCATTATTTTGTCACCTGTAAAACCAGTTGTTCTACACTTCCTACTATCGTCCCTTTGTGGGAGATGTCAGTACTTACTACTCACAGTTGCATCAGCATTGCTTGGTTCAGACAGATTTACCAGTCCCATGGCCATACATCTTCCTCACAACAGATGTGAATTTCGTATATCCTTAGACAACAAGCAGATGTAGGGCTGGCTCAAAGATTCTCGGCCCTGGGTAAGCGTTCTTGGCAGTGACTTAACCGGTTGGGGCCCTTGGAAAATTCAGCAGATGGGGCTCTCCCTCAGGCAAGATGGGCGACCTTTTCTTTTAGCTCTACCACTGCCCGGGCAACAATAGGTGGATTCTTGGGCCGGTGGCCCTCCAGCCGGTCATAGCCCTCCCCCCTGGGCCGTAGCTAGAGTTGAATTTAAGGTAGGGCAGCGATGGTTACAGGTAGGGCGGAAGTTAAAATTTTACTTGATCTAATCTAGTGAATTTATTTTTATCGTATTTGTGATTGTGAGTGAGTGAGGTATTACTTAATAGTCGGGAGGGGTGTTAGATAGATAAGAGAAAGAAAATCATTTATTCAGTGTAATCGTAAGCTTCCGCGGCCAGTACTCAGTTGAATCTTGGCAGTCCGAATGACGCCGCTTCATGTTTCGTGTAGCCGATGTTACGACCATCCTTCTGTGGTCTTCTTCCAGGGCAGAACTGCGCCTTCAATCATATATACATTTATTACCGTTTCATTCCTTCCCCTGGTGGGGGAAGTCGGGATAGCAGCACACAAATTGTGCTCTTCAGCCTAAAGATACATATTTTACAATTGATGAAAACTTAAATATAAATGTTACAATGTCATATAACAATAGAATTTTTTCAGTTTTTTACATAACCAGAATGCTGTAATTTTCAGTTTTTTTAAAAAACATTTCAAGCAGGTTTACAGATAATCGGTTAAAGGGTAGGGTATAAACTTGGATCGCTTCTCTTGGTCGGGTATTGGTGGTGGTCGGTCTATGTGTTGGGTTAGGATAAGGATGTTAAGGAGGTGGAGTGTTGGTGGTACTTCTTTGTAGAAAGTGGGGAGGTGATGGGTTTCGATGATTAGGTTTAGAGTTATTTCGTATTTTATGCGGAGGGATTCTAAGTGGATCAGGGTGTGGGGAAATTTTATTCAGGTGTAAAATCGGTGGGCGGGTGATGGCAGTCGGATACGGTAGGTGATTCGGAGTACGTGTCGTTCTATAATTTAAGGTCTATTGTAGAAGCGGTCGGGAGCGGATAACCAAGAGAGGTGACCATAGGTGAGGATGGGGTGGAGGAAGACTTTGTAGGTGTTGATGATAACGTTGCTGCGGAGTCCCCAGGAGTAGTTTAAGAAGGTTGAGTCGGATATTTGCTTTGGAGGTGATCGTTTTAAGGTGGGATTTCTAGGTTAGATATTGGTCGAGGGTGATGCCTAGGTATTTAACAATGGGTTGTTGCTAGATGGGATGATTGTAGATGGTAATTTTGAAGTCGGCGAGGTGGTATCTTCTGCTTGTCTTTCCGGAAAATGATGGCTTGGATTTTGTTAGGATTTATGATTCACCTCCTGCGGTTGCACCATTGTAAAAATTTGTCCAGTTCTGTCGGTATGGATTTTTGCGATTGTTGTAGTGATTTATACATGGGTAGGTATGCGGTGTCATCGGCGTATTTGAGGATGTATATCTGTAGTGCGGGTATAGGTATGTCAGAAATGTATAAGATGTATAGGAGTGGCGAGAGTATTTATCCTTGGGGAGGGGGGGGGGGACACCTGCGGTAGGGGATAAGATGTGGGAGAAGAAGTTATTTATGGCTACAAACGAGGTACGGTGTGTGAGGAAGGAGGCTATTGTACGAATGTAGGTAATGGGTAAGGCGAAGGTTTGCAGTTTAAAAATGAGTCTGACGTGCCATACTCGGTCGAAAGCTTTTTCCATGTCTCACACGAAGAGAATTGCGGATCGATGGGTGTTGATGTGGGTGGTCAGGAGGTATACTAGTTTGAGGAGTTTGGGTGGATAGTTTTGGGCGGAAGCCTCATTGGCCTCGGGATAGGAGTAAGCGATAAGATATGTGTTGGTGGATTCTTTTTGATAGAATAGGTTTCAAATATTTTGCTAAAGACGGAGGTGAGGCTGATGGGCTGGTGTAAGTTGGGATCCAATTTTGGCTTATTTGGTTTGGGAAACGTGAGGATTTTGAGGATTTCCATTTAGGATGGTAGATGACGAAGTATAGGATATTTGTATACAGGTGGGCTAGAAGTTGAAGGAAGGACCTGGATGCTTCTTTGTTGTCTGTATGTGATGGAGTCAGGGCCAGGAGCTGTATTTTTCTTGGTGTGAAGGACAGATTGGATATCGTTAGTAGTGATGGGGGCGTTAAGCCCAGTGCGGCTGACGGTTTGGATGTAGCTGAAATCGGATTTGAGCGGTAGTAATGAGGGATCAGCACGCTGTTCGATTATGGCGGAGTCAGCGTAGTCAAATCGGGGGTCATTTGGCGTGGTATGGATGGTTTTGAGTTGGTCTGCGAAGAGATTTGGTTTTTGGGTGTTATCGGGTACTGGAAGGTTATTGTGAAGGAGGGGGTAGGTGGTGGCGAGTTTGAGACCAGTTATGAGTTGGAAAGTGGACCAGTATTGTGAGGAGTTCTGTATATGCTTTTTATTTAGCTGGTTGCAGTTGTCTCCCCAAGTGTGTCGTTTGTGGGCGGTTGTATAGTTACGGACTGTTCGTTGGAGCTGACGGTGGAGGATGGATCGTGGGTGCGTTGATAAGTGCAGAAGAAGTGACGTGAGAGATGAAGGAGTTGGAGTGTTCATCTTGGTACTGATAGTTTGTGAGGGGTGTGAGGGGTCAGGGGGATATGAGCGTCAGTAGCGTCTATGATGGTGTGTTGAAGGTATTTGGTGGCTTTAAGTAGGCTGTCAGCGTCGGTGTTATTTGGTTTGTCTGCGTCTATTTGGTCATCAATGCATTTTCTGTAGTTATTCAAGTTGGTATTGAGGCAGTTCTGAATGCATCAGTGGGGTGTAGGATTGGGTGGGCGTGGGGACTTAGGGGCATTGTATTGGATGGAGAGCATGATCGGGAGGTAATCGCTGCCAATGGGATCGAGAACATGATGAGTGGTTAGGATATTTGGGGAGGTTATAACTGTATCAGGGATTGTGTTTGATTCAGGGAGCATGGGTGATAGGATGTTAATGTCATGGTTGCTAGGGTTTGATGGAGTTCTTGTTGGGTGCAACTATGGAATATCGATGTCTGCCATGATGATATACGAGTTGTAGTGATTATCTATGTAGAATATGAAATTGATTGGGAGTGGAACGCGGGGTCGGATGTATATGGTGAGGAGGGTGACGGTGAGGGAATTTAGGAATGCTGTGACGATGACATGATCAGATGGATGTTTGAGGGGTGGGTGTATTTGGGTGGGGATAAGATTTTTATAGCTAATGACCACGCCTCCGCGCGCTACTTGTGAAGGGTTGTCGGATCTGGTGAGCTGATAAGGAGACATGCGAATTTGATGATGTGGTTGGAGGAAGACTTCGTTTAACTTGAGGCATTGGGTATCATGTATGGTGAGGGTATGTAGGAGTAGGTTTTTGTTGGTAGGAGTGAATGGGTAGTTGTTAAATAAAATGTAATGAAAAAGAGGCATATTTGGGTTTTTCGGTGTGGGGTTGTGGGGCTTATATGAGGGTTTCTAGCGTAAGGAATTGGAAGTGGCCGTTGTTGTGGGAATAGGTGACTTTTTTGAATTCCAAAAACTGCTCGCGCTGTGATAGATATTTGTGCGAGTGTGTGATCTCGCGAGGGGGGGGGTTTAGATATTTCAAAGTAATGATAATGAATCGTAGGATATCTTCTATGGTTTGTGGGCGACGTATAGAGTTGGTGGGTGGTATGGGAGGGTCGATTGGTCGGAGGGGTACAGTGAGTTCAGGTTTGATGGGGGCTGGTTTGAATTTGCATTTAGTGGAGTAGGTAGGGTGGTGTTCACTGCATGTGTTGCAGGTTGGTGTTTTCTGCAGGTTGGGGCATGTTTTTAGGAAGTGATTCTCTTTGTAGTGGGGACAAATAGAAGGGTTTTTACAGTTCCGCGTGAGGTAGCCGTTGTATCGTAAGCAGCGGGCACATCTAGTAGGTTGGGGAAAGGGAGTTTTTGAAGGTTCCACTATGTGTTTTTGGTGGAGGATCGCGGCCACATTGCGTGGTCTATTGTTGGTGGATCTTATGTTAGGACTCTGGTCATGTAAGTGGGCCCAAAGTTATTTCTGATTCTGAGGGCTTTTCGTATATGTAGGTCTTCGTTTGAGTTTAGCTCTCTGACTACTTCTTCTTCGGTAATAGATGGATCTACCGCGTGGATGACGACTGTGAGTGTTGGGGGTCTCTTAGGTGGGGTTGGTTGGTTAGGCGGGGGTTTAAGGTAGCATTGTCACCAAAGGAAGTTGGGCCAATTTTGTGTTTAACTAGCTTAAAAAGGTCTGTATTGTTACTTTTGATAATGATTCCGTTTTTTGTGGGAATGAGTTGTTGGATTGATATGTTTGGTATGTGGCGCTTTATGAATTTGGTTAAGGTTTTAACTATTGGTGTATTCAGGGAACATCCCTTCCAGTATATATACGTGAATTGTCTGAGAAGTAGTAGGGGGTGATGGTGTGGTTTCTAGGACTTCACACCGAGCGTGGTGGTGTAACGGATAGCGTTCTGGCCTCACATTCGGAGGACGGCGGTTCGAATCCCTGTCCGGGCATCCAGATTTGGGTTTTCCATGGTTTCCCAAATCACTCCAGGCAAATGCCGTGATGCTTCCTTCAAAAGGCCTTGGCCGAATTCCTTCCCATTCCTTGCCCCCATCCTTTCCCGTATCTAAGACCTCGCTGGTAAGAGACGTAAAGCAGTTAAAAAAAAATCTAGGACTTCACATGTGGTAAATGTAGTTTTTGTTGAGGAGGTTTGTGCAGACGGCGAGTTGCCGCATTTTGACTGGTTAGGTTTGGCATTGTTCCTGTCTGTTTGCAGATAGCTAGTACCCCTTGAGGGTTTTTACATAATTTGTGGAATATGAGGGTGTATGCCTTCACCCGTTCTCTTCGTTTATGTTTTTTGGGCGTTTGGCAATTTCCAACGCCTCCCTGGTCCTCCTTGGGTACCATTTATCTTCGCGCACTATAATGATTGTTTTTTCGAAGTATATGGCATGATTAGTTTCGAGTGCATGTCGTGCAATGGCGGATTTATCGATGTTGTTGAATCTATAATTGCGGATGTGCTCAAGCAGCCTGTCCCCTTCTTAGTAACTCAGCAATTAGTATGTCCAACGTTTCAAGATAATCAAATTTAAATGGCTGAGCATCCTGGTCTTCTATATTTTGTCGGAAGGGCCATCATCAAGTAGTGATCCATCCGATTTGATTTTCCTCTTGAACCTCTTCTGGATCTGGGTTCTATTTTCAGAACCCTTCCAAAATTTGATATATTTCATCTTAGTCAGTTTTTTTCATTTTGGACGCACTTTACGATTTTTATGGCGTCTTTCAATCCTGCGCTTTGGGTTCGTAAAGCAGCGTTTGCAGGCTAAAGCATTAATAAGCTTTTTTTACCCACAACCATGGCCATTCGGAATTACAAGGTGAGTATGACTTTTATTGCTTACACTCTTAGCGATATCATCACCATTAAATCTGTCTTTTTAATTTCATCTTAAGTCGTCAAAATTGATGAATAATTATTGTTTACAACTTTTGTAACCGCCAAGTGTCCTGCCCAATGGTGTTCGAGGAGCCAGCCAATCCTTTTTCCACCATATGAAGCAGCTGTTTTGCCATGGTGAAAGAATTCATGTAACATGATGCATTGATTAAAAAAAAAATGACGAATGAAAGTATTTTCCGAGATTGTACTGATATCTATAAAATGGAAGAGATGGTTGTAGCAGTGTGAGGAATTTTTTGGCAAAATTTATTTTCTGTTCTGTTTGAAACTCCTGAAACTTTCCCAAACATTACACTTGCACCATCATAGCATACCAGAGAGGTCAAAGTTATTTTACATAAGTGTATTTAACGTTAATTTGGTGAAAGTGGCTGCATCAAGGTTTTCAATAGTTGTAACTGCCAGCAACGAGTCATTGACGAATCTATCCATAATGTAACGTATTGCTATTGCAATATATTCTCAGTTATTTTTATCTCTCGTCCCATCTTCCGTTAGAGTAAACCAGTTCACGTCAGATTCCTCAATATCCTTAACAATGGAACTTCACGCTGCTTGAACCATTGCTTAAATTACAGTATTTGATTTTGAATTTCGGATGAACGATATGTTGTAGTTTGCTTTATATGACTGATAGCCTCCTTCAAATTCGAATGTTTCATGCATGTGTAATCAAACAAATTATGAAATAATACTTGTTGTTTTCTTCCTCCAAAATATAGTTTCCACGCAAAGCCAATTCATAAAAACAACTAGAAATTCTATTACTTCAATAATAGACTTCATATAAGACCTATTTTTTTTAATGCGTTTCGACATATTAACGTTTCATCACTGCTGGTTGTAGATATTATATGAATTTGTCCTGCCACATCGCCATGGCTTGTGTATGAGATATGGATTTTTAATCAGTGACATTTTTCCAGTTTCGGAATTCTGCGGAAGGGTATAAAGTCTGTTTGCTTCCATGAGGTAATAATTGCTGGCAAGAATATCAAAAAGCAGCATCTTTCCCGACTGAATCCTGCAACCATTTATCTCACTTGATCCAGACCACTACAAAGGTCCTGTTATTTTCTTTTAGATGTACATCTGAATTAACTTCCTTTATCGGTTCTCCAATTTGTGCAATATCAGAGGGAATACTACAGCTAACGTTACCAACATGTTTCACCAAACCTGTTTCCATAGGACGAGGAGTGGTAATTGTATTTTGTGCTTCCAACTGTTTTGAGGAATGAGGTACTTCTCGGTCAATTTCCCCTTCAACTCTTCGTGTTTCGCTAAAGAAAGCCCGCATACCCATCGAAAAATCAATTGGTCTTCAGTTCACAGCAATAAATAAAAAATTGTCACTAACTGCCTGAAACATTGTACCTACAGTACACTAACGAACATTATAGACAATATATACTTCTAATGGCATCTATGAGCAGAATTGGTACATATGACAGTGACGAACTGTAGTTAATTCGGAATTGTTTACATGTAACTATGTTAGTAGTAAATTAATTTTTTCTCCATCATTTGAACAAACAGTTTAGGTAAACAGCGTATTAGCTTAGTTGATGGTATGTTTTAAGGTAGGGCATTGGAATTTTAAGGTAGGGCATTGCCCCACAATGCCCCCCCTTAGCTACGGCCCTGCCTCCCCCCCCCCCTCTGCCTGCGGACCCGTGGTACATTCGACCTGCTTCTTTCCCCCCCCCCCTTCTCAATAACGTCGACCCTTAGCAGATGTGATAATGGTAATTGTAAAAGAAATATAAAAATCATATCAGATGGACAAGAAGAAGTAAAGACTTGTTATTTCACTATTTATGAAGATTAATATTTTAAGGTCTTGGGAATTTCGGCAAGGAGGAAAACTGAAGCATTTGAAATGTGGTGTTGTAGAAGGGCTAGTGTAATCCTCTGTATGAGTTTTATATATGGTCTCAGGTATACGATAGTTTTATTTCGTTTAATATAATTGAGATGGAGTGCACACTCCTGTGGCAATTTCCCTACGCACCCATTCCAGCCACTTTCCTGTAACTACCTACTTTGGCTCTCTACAAATTTCAACTTTCAATTTTTTCGCCATTTTGGGTGATTCTCTTGATAACTTATTCCAATCCGTGACACTCCCATGACACTCCTGTCTTCCAATGACTCCCATTCCAGCTCTTTTATCATATAGGTTACTGATTGGGTTCTGCAGTAATTCCCCGAGACAAATCTAGCAGCCCTTCTTTGCACCCCCTCTAACTCCTGTATTTAATACCCAATACAGTAGAACTCCAATTATCCGAACTCCGATTATCCCAATCGCTTTTTAAACTAAAACGTGCTGCGAAAAGACTTCCAGGTTGACTGAGATTGTGATGGCCCGACGGTCGCCACAAACATTTTGAAGATTGCACGACTTGTCGGGTGTTTGAGGAGTGCTGTGGTGAATGTCTTCAACAAGTGGCGAAACCAAGGTGAAACCTAGTTGAAACGTCGAGGGGTTGGGCGGCCACCCCTCATTCCAGATGTCGGACATCATAGGCTGGGCAGACTAGTAAAACAGGACAGACGGCGAATTGTGGTGGAACTAACATGA
This sequence comes from Vandiemenella viatica, assembly GCA_031002005.1. Taxonomy (NCBI): domain Eukaryota; kingdom Metazoa; phylum Arthropoda; class Insecta; order Orthoptera; family Morabidae; genus Vandiemenella; species Vandiemenella viatica. The sequence continues at coordinate 27,122 of JARYHS010015846.1, forward strand.
GACATTAATGCTGGGCAGAGTACAAGTGTATCTGAACACACAGTGCACCGAACACTCCTAACGATGGGCCTCCGCAGCCGATGACACAAGCATGTGCCAATGTTAACATCACTACATCGGCAACTATGAATGAAATGTGTACGTGATCATTGTCACTGGACGTTGACACAGTGGCAGAGTATTGCATGGCCTGATGAATCCCAATAATTTTTTCATTGTGCCGTTGGGAGGGTGCGAATCCGTCGACTTCCAGGGCAACAGCTTCTTGACACCTGTGAGATGAAGACAAGCTGGCGATGGCTCAATTATGCTCTTGGGAACATTATTGTTGACATCCATGGGCCCAGTGGAGCTCGTGCAAGGCACCATGACCAGCAATGAGTATTGTCCACTAGTTGCATACCACGTACACCCCTTCATGACGACCATGTTTCCCAATGGCAGTGGCATTTCTCAACAAGATAATGGGCCATGTCACAGGGCCAGGAGTGCGATGGAGAGGTTCAAGAAACACAATTGTGAGTTTCAAAAGATGTGCTGGGTCCCCAGCTGGCCAGATCTGAACCTGATCGAACACATCTGGGATGTGATTGAACGTGGTGTCAGAGCTCATTGCCCCCTCCCATCCCCGGAATTTATCGGTATTAGGTGACTTGTGTGTGCAGATGTGGTTCCAACTCCCTATAGCAACCTACCAAGGCCTCATTGCTTTCACGCCAAGGTGTGTCGTCTCTATTATATGTGCCATAAGCAGACATATCTGCTATTAAGTATGTGTTCTGGTTGATCAGTGTATATTCTGTACTTTGGTAGTTGCCTCCTCATATCTTGACATTCCTAATTCTTGTATAGACTTTTCATGAGATGTCAACCAAATGGTGAAGAAATATTTACTGCAAAACAGAAAAGTATAGAACGTAGTAGTATATAACCTATATATAATAACAGAGGGAGGAAGAGGTTAAAACAGTGAGAAGAGAACACAACAGAATTAAGACACAACAAGGCAGTAGGGAAAGCTTAAAACAACTAAAGAAGGAATTAATAATAGCAAAGAAGGAGGCTAAAGAAGATATTTAATTTAATTTAATTGCAATGGAGCACATGCTCCGGTGGCAATTTCCCTACACACCCATCTTCCCCCTTTCCTGCACCCACCTACATTTACCCTCTAAATTCTTTCAACATTTTCAGTAAATTATTCATCATTTCCCTTGGTAACTTATTCCAATCCCTGATACTCTTCCATAAAAAAGAGAATTTTCCCACACCCTTCTGCCTGAAATTGAGTGCCAGCTTGTGGTCATGGTCATCTTTTCCCTTCCATGCACTACTTTTCATACCTACACCAATATCCTTCCATGGATCATCACCAGAATATGCCTTGTACACTCCCATGACCCTCTTCATTCCCCTCTTGTCTTGCAATGAATCCCATTTCAGCTCCTTTGTCATATCTGTTACTGATTGCATTCTGCGATTATTTCCAGAAACAAATATAGCAGCCCTTTCTTGCACCCTCTCCAACTCCTGTATTTGATACGCAAAATGTGGGTCCCTTACTACACTACCATATTCGAGCAATGGTCTTCATAAGGTGGGGAAAGAATTGCTTGCTGAAGGCTTGAAATGTAAATATCTTGGAGCTACATTTGATAACAAGCTTAACTGGGCAGGACACATTGGATGGGTGGTAAGGAAAAGGTTTCAAAATTCTGCACTTGTTGGAGAGAGTGATGAGGGGATGTTCGAGAAAAGTTAAGGAATTGGGTCAGACCATTGTTCGAATATGGTAGTGTAGTATGGAACCCACATTTTGCGTATCAAATACCGGAGTTGGAGATAGTACAAGAAAGGGCTAATATTATTGGCGCAGGACCATTGATGAATGCATCTAGAAATTCCTATGGTTATTTTAGAAAACCAAGTGGAAGGGAAGATATTCATATAATCATAGATAAGGATTGAGAAGTTTATGAGCATTTTAAAAAGGCAGAGATATTAAGTAATTGGTTCAATAAGCTGATTAGTGACTATGATTTAGGAAGAGAGGTGTAAAACATGGAACAAGCTTGTCTGCACTATTAGAAATGAGATACTATATAGGAATTACGAAAACTAAAGAAGTATAAAGTATCTGGTGTAGATAATATTATTACTTATGGCTTAAAGATAGAAAGATGTGACATTGTACCTTATCTTCACGCATTATTTAAACTGAGCCTGGATACTTACTTGTTACTAGAGCACTGGAAAAGTGTGATGGTAATACCAGTCTATGAAGGAGGGGTAACAAATTGGGTCAAAAATTACAGACCAATCTGTTTTGACATCAGTGGTAAATGGAGAGATTGATATGCAACTGCATGAGAAATGTATACAAGGAACATAAATGGTTTTCAGGTCAACAACAAAGCTGCAGGCAAGAGTAGATATGCAAATCTCAGTCAGTAGTCTATATTCAAGATATTTCAGTTGAAATGGGCAAGGGTGGTCAAATTGATAGTGTACCACAAGCTCTTTCAATGGTTTTTGCTGAGTAAACCCTAAGATGGTGGCAAATAAAGTAAAAACTGTAAGAACAGAGACTTTTCTGGTGTATAATGGTCATGAAGTCTTCACAGGCATACCACAGGATTGTGTTGTGAAAACACGATATTTAGAAGGGATCAGCTCCACCATCTTCCTCAGATGTGAAAATATCTGTATTCGTCTGCTGACCGACAGATAATGAGACAGCTCAGGTTCTGTACCCCTCTTATATACCCAATATTTGTATCCACAGTCCACACCTCGATGCTGGCCACCAGTGGGCGTGCATGAAGGTATTTTTTTGCAACCCGCAGGTCCAAGTACAGACCCGTCTATGACAGGAGCTAGACAGAGCTACAACTCTCTTTGTGGAGTTTTGCGACGCTGGTTTCAAGGCCTCACTAAAACGTAGCCCACTGTCAATATTGAATGCATCAGTCAGTCGAATTTCAATCGCTTCCTTGATTATCGAATCCCAAAAATATATGGAACCCTAGCCAGTATCCTCATGTTTTTAAAGTCTATCCTGTGGCCTTGATTGCTAAACATGTGTACGGTGGTACCACCAGAAGATGACAGAGACTTCAACTGTCAAAATATCATGTGTAGATATCTTATTAACTCGTCTAGTCACCCAAGAACATTATATTATGCTTGTGTATAGAATTTGAATTGTCATGTACCACAGTGTCATGTGAAGTCATTCTTCACCACCTATTTTCTGAAATGAACATGATCAGTTTGATTCCAATCATAAGTATTGTAAGATGTTTGAACAAGGCGTATAGACATACGTCAGGCTTACAGCATATTTCTGTTTGACACAGGTGTGGCCTGCCTGCATGGGTACCGGGTGCAGAATTGCCCAGGCACCAAGAGGTTCTCATTTGAAATCCTGCCACCAGAGCCTCGGCAGCGACATTATCACTTCCACACAGAGACAGAGCTCGACAAGAAGAGGTGAGTGTTACAAAAATTGTAAGCTAATTCATGTGATAAAAAAATATTTCTGAATGACCAAAAGTACAAAGAAAGTTGTCCAGTCCTTGGTGAGGTCAATTCCCGGAAGTATTAGGGTCTAACAGCAGTGGCAGAGCCAGACTTTTGGTTTGGGGATTCAGTGATTTGGTGTGTTTGTGTGTGTGTGTGTGGAAAGTGGGGGGGGGGGGGTGGATTTTGGTTTGGGGGAGCTTGAGTATGAATGGTTGTCTTTTGAGTCTTGTTGGATTGTTGCTGCCACCTTAAAAGATCAGCAAAACTAAAAGAAAAGTCTCCAAAATTATGATGTCAGTGGTGGACCTAGATACTTTTAGGGGGGGAGAGGGCTTGAGCCTCTAGCCTCCCCCCCCCCCCTCCCCTGGATACACTCCTGTCTAACAGCACTTAATAACAAGGAGTTGAAACAGTTATATAAGAATGGTTGTATGTAAAATAAATAGTGGGTTGTAATAGATAGCTCAATTTTTTTTTTTTTTTTTTTGACCAGTTGCCATAATTGCTACAAAAGTGCTACTGACTTGGTGCAGTAGTTGGGTTGGAATTGTTTGAAAGATAGAAGAAGTAGTTTCTGATTTAATTTACTAGCTAACATGGGTCAGTTTACTTTATTGACATAGTTCAAGGTGACACAAGATTAGAAGGAGACAAGGTGTCTATACATACTCTTTCCTCCATCAGGAACAGTAACGCACAGAGGAGCAATAACTTTTGGTATAAAACGCCATCTGAAACATTTTTTGTAAATTTCAGGGATGTAGATATTCTGATGTTTGTTCAGTCCATTTGGCAATACCTTATTTGCATTGCTATTATTAATTAGAATACATATGTCTAAGATTACTGGAAATTTTATATTAGTGTCTTGATTACACAAATGGATCTCGGTAAATTTTCTTTCATTGCCTTAAAAAAGTAAATTCCTGGTTTTTGTGAATGTGTTGTGGAACCACAAGCCTAAATCAAATGACTGAATGACATAAGGATGGCGGGAAAAAGGGGGAGGGGGGCGACATAATACCGGTAGGTTGTTGTAGTGTCACAGACAATTCAATTTATTAGATTTACCCACTCTCCACTCCAGTAGCTCACTTTCTTCTGATTGACTGAAGTGATAGCCAATGACAGGAAGAATAACATACCTAGTACTGTTTCGACTATGTTACTCCAAGCCTATTGACTTCATGCCATTTTGTGGCACCAGATGGCTCGCTGCCCTCGAGTACTCCATCGACCGGTGGGTGAAGGTCGGCTGACGAAGGTGCCACGCCTGCCGCAAGAGGCTTCCTACCAATGCCACCACTACGACCACAACCACGACCAGCAGTAACCACACGACAGAGGCCTGACGGCGAAGGCGGAGACGCCGTCGCGACGACCTGTCGGCGCCCCCCACCATCAAGACGACGTCTCCGCCACCACGCACGCAGACCACAGCCACTCAAATGGTAACCCCCGGTCACCATACTGAACAGCCGGATGTGGCGACGTAACTACTGTCATAGTGACTTGCTGAAATTATCACACTTCACAACAAGTCTTAAGTACAACAACCACAAATTTGCAAGTGCTTCAGGTAGGCAAGGTTTTATCCAACCGAGCATACTTCTAATGACACCAGAAAACTGGATGTATGTTTACCAGTTTTGCTAAATGGAATAACTATAAGCGTACAAATTCACTGTCAGCAGCCAAGAATCCAGTGAGGTAATGTGAAGTGGTAGTGTGTCACGAACTGTGTTAGCAGTAAACTACTGACCGCTTACTAGCAGGCTGATTATCAAGATTTGGCTTTCGGTAGGCACTGACTAGTCAGTGTCTATCCATATTCATGGAACTTTGTTGGTGAGAGTATCAGGACTGGCTACTACAGCAAGGGAAGAGAAATCAATCAGGGATGCAATGTTGTTCTTCTCACTTCTTAAATACAGAAACACCAATAAGCTCAATTTCATGATTTGGTATAAGGATGTGTTATCATAAGCTACTTGATCAAACAAAAACTGGTATTCACAAACAAAGTTCTCCATTGGAGGACTGACCCTATGTGGTGTACCATCAGTTGGCTAAAATTATGAAAACATAAAGGAGCAGTGAATTAAAATTGAATTTCTTGAGTAGTAATATATACAACCAATAGTTACTTAAAAAGATACAAATTTCATGCAGGTATGCAGGTATTTTCTGTGTTTTTACAAACAGTAGTTGAGACTGCCTCTGCAGTGCCTAACTTATAACCTCCAGTAAACACAAATATAAAGGATCGATTTATAAGTGATTTACCATTGATTAAATGCAGCTGTGATTTGACAACATTAATCATTCAATGTCACTCTGAACAATTTTTCTGCTGTATTATTACTGTTTATTAATGAATATCAGGAAGAAGGTTTTTTTCCATATTGCTTGCAGCTTTTAAATCTTTGTTTTATGTTTCATGATGAAAAGGCATTGATACTGATATGCATGTCAGAAGGTTATTAATATAGAAAGGAAATATAAAATCAACCATAAATCATCGAAATTGAATAGAGGAGGGTAGCAGAAACAAAAACAAAAAAGTTCTCATGGTATTTCTTCTTACTCTCTTGTTGCTCAGAATCTTTTTAACTATCCATATATCAATTTCATTTAAGAATTTGGACTGGGAGACATATCTTGAAATTGTAGTAGGCCCATGAGAACTTTTCTTTGACAACATTCTACCTTCCTATTTACAGAATAGGAAACAGTAGACATTTAGTCAAAGATATCCATTAGTTCTGGTCACACCATCATGGTTCTCCTTACTCAGTCACATAATATTGTTAATGTCTGCAGTCATAGCAATCTTCCACAGTAAAATGTCATTTTTTCTGTTCCAGTACCAACATTTATTTGTTAGTGTTACAAAGAAATAAGAAGAAAGAACCTGGACAGAAGTTACTGACCACTTTTGTTACTATTAAATCAGTTAATACAATAAAGTAAAAACAAACTTCCCTTTTCAGAATGGAATGTTCCTAATGACAATAACTGAGTGTGTAAACAAACTAGGATCAAAAGAAACATTTCACTCTAACAAATGAGGATCAAGTAAAAATTTAGTATTAAACAATTCCAAATTTAGAAGAATGGTATAGCTAATACAAATGTGGTATTGGCAACCTATAGTTATTTCTGACTTCCAAAATTGTAGGTTAATTTTACAGAAATGTCTTTAATATTTACTGTTCTGTATAAACTGTTCAATTGAAACCTAAAGTAACAGTTTATAGGAACTCAAGTAGCTCTCCAATGCAGAACAAAATATAGCAAAAGCATCATATAAAATGTTATTTTTTAGCACTCCTATATGATTTAATGTTTTAAATTCTTTCTTGTTTTGGTACTGGATAATTAGTACACCTATTGTGACTTTTGTTGTCTGATTAGGCCATCACCCTGCTAGCACTGCATGATGTCAACTGTAGCCATATGACTCTACATACGTCTTACCAAGCAACTTTTGAATACTTAAATACGAATCAACTTTATTAGTACACAGTGCTCTAAACTAAGTATGTATCTTTGGTGTTGTATTGAGTAGAGCTGTCAAAAAAATTTTGAAGAACTAATTATGACAGTGAAGTTTGCAGACATGCAACTTCATTGTCGGTGAAGTAGTGCACTGTTACATTTTCTGTCTTTGTATGAACTGCGTTAGAAATGTTGTTGCTATATCCACAGGTGATGCAAAACAGACTTAGGAACCAGTAATGTGTGTGTGGCTAGGTGCTTTCAATCCTGAGGTAGAGTAATATGCCATATAGACAGAGGTACTATATTTATCACATCGTGTTCTACGTACTGACGTGTTGTTATATCACTACTCTGTTAGCTCATGTGTGTGTCATGTCATGATGTTGTAACTACCATACTTCTGATCTTTAATGTTGTGTTGTAGTGGTGTATTCTGTAACAAAAGTCAAGACAATATGTTTAGGACTATAAATTTGTTAACATGTTCTTTACTGTTAAGACTTGAAACATTTTTGAAGAACCGTTTGACATTACTGGATTTATTTATATAGCATTCAGAGCAGTTTTTTGGAAGTTAATAATGACTGAACACCACTTTGTAAACCCATCCAATTGTGAACAGTTAGTCCTTATCAACAGTAACAGTATCAACTGAATTGCTTCAGAGGCAAAATAAGATTGTAGACGCACAACTTCAATGCTTGCTCAGTTCCAAAAGTTCCATTGGAGTGCCAATTAAAGAAATAGTGCACTGTAATATGTGGTAAATAAGGCCAGATAACCAAACTGAATGTAGCTCAATACGTTGTCATTTACAAATTTTTTGTAGTGAGAGATGGAAAGAATTTAAACAGAAGTATTTACATAATTGTTGTTATTGTTAAATGAGAATTGAAAAGTAAATGAACACACAGATACTGTATAGATTTTAAACAGAGATTTTAAAGTACCTAAGTGCTTGCTTCAAGAATTTGAAGCAGACTAAACATAGAACGCCAGTAATTTGTAAAATTAGGATGTTGTCTAGAATGAATGCACTCTGATAACAGATGAATGCTAAAAGTAAATTTCTAGTTTTTGTCTAGAAAGAACTTAACTGTTTCTAAAACAATGAAGCTCATATAAACACCATAAGACTTGATATAATAAAGCGGGTTGAAATAAAAACTAATAAACATTTAATATTAATAAATTAAGAAATTCTGTATAAAAAATTCTTTATTTCAAACTTTGGCATAACCCCAACCATTTTGGCATGGTATCTGTAATTTGTATGCAAACCAATTATTTTTAAAGAATTTTTTATTCCGTTGCTTAAATCAACAAAGAATTTATAAGAGTATATTCTTCTGTTTTGAATAAATTTTTGCAACTTATAATGAACTTTAACTTAACTTTTAAATTCCCATCTTTAAACATCTGTTATATTGGAAGTGATTTCCTTATTTCATGTGTGACAAATAATATTTTGACAGTTGAGGAACATTTGATTAAACCACATTATAAAGTCTATTTAGACCTTCCTATTTGTGAGTGATATTGTCTCTGAGTCCACTGTACAATTCTACAGATCTCAGATGCCATTCTGAAATATTTTAGTTGTTCGCTACTTGTACAGATATTAGATGCATATCTAGAGCCTATAGTCCTCGTAAACACAATGGAAATGCTTTGAGTGTTTAGTTAATATTGACAAAAATATTTGTTTGTTGGTCCATTCGTTTGTATGTAGGTAACAGAGTTAAATGTTTTAAAATAGTAGAAAGGAAAAAGTTTTAAAATAATTGGTTATTATAATTTGTTCTCAGGCTCTTCCCTAGGTTTTTAAACATACTCATAGATAGGAATACTGCTTTTAGGTTACAGTTAATAAAAATATTTGTAAATTTTTCAATGTAAGTTTCTATAACTGTGATATTTTTCTTTTATGAACTTGTCTTTGTTTTGTACATTCTAATGGACCAATGTACAGAGAGGTACAACAGATTTCAGAGCTGATTTTTTGCTCATTTACCCAACCAGTAGTTTTACATATGCAATATATATGTATACAACAGAAACCAACTTATAATGTTAGTTAACAATGTTTACTGATTCACAGTCTTTATGGGCATTCACCTGGATAGTTTCTTTGAAACTAGCTTTGTTAGCTTCCTCAGGTGAAGCAGTATTCCTGAAGTAAGGTGATACAATAGCATGTACTCTGACCATCTGCAGCAGGATACCAGAGATGCACACTAGAAGTGAAGCAGGGTGGCATTCATAGCAGGAAACATATGAGGGCCAAGACAAGAGGATGGTCAATTGGTTGCTGTAAACTGTACTAAGCATAAATTAGCAACTATATATTTGCATGGCTGTGTTTTAAACTGGAGGGTGCAAATGCATTTAAATAACTGCAAATAAGTAAAACACAAAAAATAAATATTGGGTTCATTGAGGCGGCGTCAAGACTTATACAACGAAGTGCCAAAACTCATGGAATACCTCATAATATCTTTACTTCATCCATAATAACTGGATTTTCTGAAAGTCTGTAACTGTTTCAAATGAAAGGTAAGCAAATAATTGTTCTGCAACACAGTAACTTTTGCCAATTTATTTACGATTTTCGAGAAACGCAGTTTGATTGCATTTCCATTGTGAGCAGTGCTCATGTCAGCTTCTGCTGGACGTTAACACAGCTATATGTGTGTTTCCTGGAAAACAATAATGTGCAATGTTATACTATACAGATTTTGCAACTAAGAAGAAAGGGAAATCAAACTTACATTTTATGAAGGCTTCTTCAACACAAAAACACAATAAATACAGTTATTATGCCAAATACACAATGTTTGAAAATATATTATTTTTTCAAACATCCTGTATTTCACCTAATAACTGAATTTAATATAGTGAAGAAGTGCACAGGTGAGTTTCTGTGATGTTGAAGAAGCCTTCATGAAATATAAGTTTGCTTTTTAAATTTCCACATCTTCTTCTGTATAGTATAACACTGCTCATTATCATTTTCCAGGGAACACTCAGAAAACTATGTTAACATCCAGCAGAAGTTAACAGGAGCACTCCTCACACTGGAAATGTAGTCAAACTGCATGTAAAAATGAGAATTATTTTTTGCAATGTGTCATCGTAAATAAATTGGCAAAATTAACGGATTTGCAGAGCAATTATTTGCTTACCTTTACCTCCTAATATCCTGTGTGACCTCCTTTTGCCTCACAGCAACCCAACATGGCACTGAGTCAACAAAGTTTCCAAAGTCCCCTGAAGAATTAATCCGCCATGCTTCATCTAAGGCCGTCAATAATTGCAAAAGTGTTACAAGTGCAGGATATAGTGCATGAAATGACATGTTTCAGATAAGTTAAGTTGGATTCATGTCTGGCAATCTATATAGTCAAATAATTCACTAGAGCTGTCCAGAAAGTTCCTCAAACCAGTTATGAATGATTTTGGCTTGGTGACATTGTGCATTATTGTCATAGAAAAGTCCATAGCTTTTTGGAAATATATGAAGGCCATGAATGGTTGTAAGTGGTTTCCACATAGGTCAATTCCATTCAATGGTCACTTCAGTATAATCAGAGGTTCAAGTCGACACCATGTGCCCATACCAGAATAGAAAACCACCACCAGCTTGCACCAACCTGTGTCCATCGCCTCACGGGGACTGCACCACACTCAGACCATACCATCACCTTCTACTAACTAGAATCGTGACCATTCTAATCATGCAACCGATTTTTCTGTAACCTAGGTTCCAACCAATATGGCTATGAGCCAGGAGAGACGCTGCAGCCAATGGTGTTTTACTAGCAGAGATACTTCCATTGGTCTTCTGCTGCCATATCCCAACAATGTCATATTTTGCTGCACTGTTCTCTTGGACATGACTGTCATGAATCCCATTTTGTCTATCTATTCTTTGATGCAGTGTTGGCTGTCAAAAATGACACCTGAACACATAGGTCTCTGGTCTTGGTTATTAAGTAGACGTTGTTGGCAGCTGTGTTATCACCGAGCGTGGTGGTGTAACGGCTAGTGTTCTCGCCTCGCATTAGGGAGGACGGCGTTTCGAATCCCTGTCCAGGCATCCAGATTTGGGTTTTCCGTGGTTTCCCAAATCACTCCAGGCGAATGCCGGGATGCTTCCTTCAAAAGGCCATGACCGAATTCCTTCCCATTCCTTGCCCCCATCCTTCCCCTTCTCTAAAGACCTCGCTGTTAGAGAGACGTTAAGCAGATAAAAAAATAAAAAATGCTGTGTTGTCATGGTGGGAGATAGTTTTGGAAATTAAATTTTCACTATACATTCTTGGCACTGATAAGTATTGAATTCACAAACAATTTCTGAAATGGAAAGCTCCATGCATCTAGTGCCAGCTACTATCAAATCCCCAACACTGCAGGGCACACTAAAACATTTCTTTTGTGGTGCTACTGCCATCTAGATGTTAGTGTCTTCCTATCCCATGACTTCTGGCACTGCAGTGTACAGATTCATACCAGATGGTATATAGGAGAAGGATGACCAGGTCATTTTATACTAAGTAAATGACATTGCTTATATGCGAATGCAGGCTTTCCCGGTGAATAAATGACCACAAATCTTCTAGGGTTTGCAGCCGGATTTTATTATAAAGCGACAAGCTTTCGGCTACTAGCTCAGTAGCCATCTTCAGGTCAATTATGTATCGGCGATCTTGCCTTGATGGAT
>JARYHS010015848.1:0-69067 GCA_031002005.1 Vandiemenella viatica
CACGTGCACAATCACCAACAATAGAACCTAAAATGGTATCCCGCCTGATCTGAAATGTGACAAACTGACACTGACACTCAAACATGGACTTTAGACAAAAACAAAAATTTTCTTAGACAAATCTATTATGGTGGCAGTCTTCCTCCTCTCTATCCCCCCCATCCGTCACATATAATCGCTAATCCCATCCCATCCTATCCTATAAACCAGAGATGCGTGAGATGCCTCCTTCTGCGGGGGGGGGGGGGGGGGGGCTGGTTGGTGATGCCATGGATGAATGCCGGCAAACCCTGGATCCCGGATTCATGCCTCCTGAGCCTGCTGGTTAAATTAAATATTGGTCTTAAATAAAATTAAAACAAAGTAAGCAAAAGGACGGAGGGGCAGGGAATGCCCAAAGCGTCCAGTGTCGCCACGGCTTGCCGTGGTGGCACAAACCTCCAGTCGATGACGATGACGATGCGGCATGATCCAGTCCGCTAACAGTCGCACCGAGAGCAGGGTCACGTCGCAGAGAAGCAAGACGAAGAAGTCCTACGCTGGGGAGAACAACAACAGCGGCGGTAACACCGGTCGACGGCCAACAGAGACCGGTCCAAAGTGAACCGCGACGGCAAAGCAGTCTGCCATCCACCATCATCGACGTGAAGCGGACTGCATTCACTCCGAACGCTTAAGTTTAAGCGTCATCATGCAGCTACTACAACAGCAGACCACGTTACTGACAGAAGTCATAACGAATTATGCCAACCAATCGGGAACGACACGCCCGAAAATGCCATATAAAGCAAAGACAACCTCTCATTGATCTAGAAGGAGATGCGACTAACGTTCAAGAACTTCCCCACACTCTGGGCGAAAAGCTGTCCCAGATGATTTAGTGTCCGTCCAAGAGGAGAATACTCAGCAACATTCTGTATGTTCACCAATCCACTCCCACTGAAATCATGTACCCCCTAGCCAACCTCCCACCCCTTGAAAACCTCAGAAAAAAATCCCATCCGTCTCTTCTCCCATCATCCCGAGCATTTCCCACTGCCAGAATGTTAACTATTTCACAACCCCCATCCACAGCAGAAATATATGTATCCTCCGCATATTCTTGTCAATTCCATTTAACAGACCAAACAAAAAACCTTCAAGCACCAGGAAAAATGTCAACAGTTAGCATAATAGCAGTTCCCGAACATTGAAGATCCCTACCGGTTTTGTAATAGGGCAGTAACAAAATTTTGCATTAATGAATGCTTGTTCGCTTGAGCCAACTAGGATCACGTTAATTCTTTTTGTTTTTGGCTTGAATTTTGCTGTAGACGCGAGCACATCAACATTACAACTAGGGGTGTTAGCCCTAGAGGGGGCCCACAGTTTAACGTGGAATTCGAATCACGGAAGCGTTTTGGCGTACTCCACATTACACAGCAAGCTGTTCCAGAGATGAAGGTCAGGTTAGTAACAAGGTTTTACTTTTCTTTATTTTCATCAAATCCTTAAAACTATCAACAGTTTTTCGTATTCGTTTAGACACCTTCAAACAATATCTAGCCATAATCTAACACCAACTTTTCATAAAACATGCTCCCGGCCTCCATACGCCACTTAACAAGTTAACGACTGACCAACCCATTTTTCCTACCGTCGGCCTGTCTAACCTAGCCCCATCACCAATCACATTATATTCATCTAGATTTAAAATAACTTTAAGAACTGGATTGTTTTATTAACTTTTTAATTTACTACATATCCGCAACCTTTATATACCTTCTCTTTAATACCAGTATTTCTATATTTTTATTTACCTGTTTACCTTTCTATCAATCAAAATTTGTATGTATCATTTCTGTTTTAATTGTAATAAAAAATACAAGGGAACACAAATTTTCCGTAGTTGAAAAGGACCATAGAGGACCTAGAATAGTGCCTTGAGTGACTTGTCTTGTATCGACTCGTGTATGGTTAACATCGTAGATCTCTGCCAAGAGTTTGATCTCGTCGATCTTATACCCCTCAAAGAAGAAGTAAGTGGAATTATATTAGAAACGTTTTCTCTTTTTGTTCACAGAACATGGGATTTTTTTTTTGCAGGGTTTTGGTTCCGATAGTTCGTGATCACTGCTCTGGATCTTCACATGGTAAGAGCTGCCGATCCAGAGTTAACCATTGAACGACCTACTACAACTCGCCATCGAAACGCCAACTGGGTAGCTGGACATTGCGTCCGAAGGATGACCAAGAATAATTAGTGGTAAGTACAGTTAAGATACTTCCATTACTTTGTTAAATATTTTTTTCATTATTTCCACGTTACAACATAATATCTTTTTCTGTTGCAGAATCTGGTTCCTCCAACAACCCACAAGCCAACGTGGACTCATCGGCACCACCAGCGGTGCCACGCGCCACAACGAGTCGACCCATGCCTTTCATCGCATCAGGCAGTTCCCGGCTGACTCCAACTAGCCGTCCTCAAGCAGTCGCAGCATCAGCGAGTAGCCGTCGAACATCAGTCAGCTTAAGGGGCGAGTCGGTTGTAACGAGATGAACTCTAGAAGACAGAGCGAATGAATTTTTATTAAATTGTACATCACCACTGTTCATCGTGGACCAAAATTAAATAATCACATCCAGTGGAGCGTCGATAATCCAAACTAATTGGGACCGAGGGTGGTTCGGATTATCGATTTGTTCGGATTTTCGAATTTTATAGTTTCAGTTTATATAGTTTTTATGTTTCCTTTGAAATTGCATTAGGTACATTATAATTTTACATATCCCAAACAAAAGAAGTCTCTTATTTTCTTCTGCTTCATTTTGGAGACACCTATGCTTCCTTTTAGAAGATGAACATGACGCTCTTATTGGCATATAATGTTGGTACAAGATACTTAAGTCAACAGAACTCACCAACACAGTATATCGGTAAAAAAATGCGCAGGACGAACATGGCGGGGTTTCAGATTTCTAAAATAAACTTCAAAAGTATCGGCACATTGAAAGAATTAAGGCCACGTCGCCGTTCCAACAAACATTCAGCACCAAAACTAGTGTCTGGTTATTCACGAAGATATTGCGACGATAATAACAATAAGAAACGCAAGATATAAAACGCATTGTACCTTGTTCTTGATCAGTGGAATTTCAGAACCAAACATGTGCAAAGGTCTACTGCGCTGTAAATAGAAACAAAGTTTACACTTCTGTAAAATAGTGCACAATTCGTAAAAAAAAAGAAGGTTGTTCAGATAATTGAGATTTCGGATTATTGACTTGCGGATTATCGATGCTCTACTGTAATTACTAAGCCCCGGATTTTTAGGTTCTAAAAATCCAAATTTAGGTTTATTCAACTCACGTTTTAGGCTTTTATAGGTTTTTAAAATTCTGATTTAGGAACTTACAGGTTTTTAAGGGAAATAAAATTTAAAACACGCTATATATACTGTCATAGTGTTAAAAACATTGTGACTTTATAATACAATGTCAAGTACTCCTTAAAAATTTCTAACATGACTTTTCTCGATCACATTAAAACATGCGAAATAAACCATTTTTATGTTCATAACATTTCGTCTTTATTGTGTATGGTAAACAACTCATTTAAAACTTCTAATATGACGCTGAACAATGAAATATTTTGACAGATTTTCAGGAGTAAACCCTCCTCTCTCTTCCGTTAAAATTCTCTTGAATGCGGAAAAACTACGCTCTACATCAAATGAGATAAGAGGGGCGAACTTCATATCAGCGATTTCCTTAGGATTCCAGGGCAAAATTTCTTGTTCCTTCAGTTCAGAGAAGACACGGCCTATGTGTTCCATCCTCTTGAAATCTGGACTTCTGGCTAAAACATCTCCTGCTTCTTAGCTATAGACAGTCCAACTGGTCCAGGAGCCACTTTGGCCCTCACGTCATGGATGATTTGAAGTGCTTTCGTCAACAGTAGAGTGCCTCCTTCCAACATCTTGGTTGAAAATTCTAGGTTGTAAAAATTTGCCTTTATACATGTCAACTCGACTAGAGTACAGCTGGTACTGAGTGCAACGCTTTCTTTGCATTTATTATGGCAATAGCATCGCTTTCATCTAATGATTCAATGATCTCCGTGATGCTTTCATAGTTTTCTGCATAATATATTGCGGCTGAGAGACATGTCCCCCATCGTGTCACTACTGGCCCGGGAGGGAGTATTGATGGAAGCTTTTCCCTGAAAGTAACGACTCTACTTGGCGCTTTCAAGAATATCTTCTTCACTGAAGAAATTATCTCGTTAACTACAGGGTGCTGTTCCCGAATTTTTTCAGCTACCCGGTGGAGCCCATGAGCTAGTCAGGTGACATGCGCCATTCGGGGATGGAATGCCTTCAAATACTCCCCTGACTTTATAATTTAAGCTGCACTGTCTGTCACCAACAACCGCAACTAATCCTCGTGTTTTGAATCTGGCCCCAACACCTTTAATGCGTCCCTTACTGCAATTGCCACAGTAGAGTTGTTTGTCGTTGGAAGTTCTCTGCACATAATGACATGGGATATACTAGGTTCCTCAAATACGAGCTTACCCATATCTGCTGCAGGCATCTGTCGTCTCATCTACACTTAACCAGATGAAGTGGTCAGCAGTATTTCTTCAATGGTTTTCTCATACATCGGAGGCAAGTAATACTTACTTAAAATGGATTCATCCCATATTTTCCTGTTACAAAAGTCTTCCAAAAAGGTTTTCAGGCCTGCATTCTGGAGTGTTGAAACTGGTATATTAGCAGCAGTGAGAGCTTCACACAGACGCAGGTTAAACGAATCTTCTGCACCCACCTTTGAACTTGTAATGAAACTCTGCTTCTGTTCGGAAGCATTTCTCCTGGTAACATTTGCCAAATGAGTAGCTGAATTCTGATACTGTAGTACGTGGGATCGTTTATCTGCAGGCACCTATGTAGAATACAAAATAAAAATAGTCCAACTGAATATAAAACCCCGGAAAATAACCAGTTAATATTATGAAATTTCATCCAGCATTCTAGACTCTGTCACTTTAGAAATAAAAAAAAATCTATTTTTTTTTTTAGATTATAAAGATATACGTATATTAAACACATCAAACTTACTGATTTTACACAAGCTTGACATTATATAATTTTCCCATCTGTAGAAAAGTTCTTATCCGTTCCAATCCACTCTCGCAGGAGACTACTTCTTGAGGATTTCTGTTTAGGCATGATTGCTTTTAAAGAAGGAAATAAAAGTATGTAGGCCTACCCAATGTTTTAATTTTCGTGTTACCACTGAACGATGACGGCAATGAAGGTTACAACAGTTAATTTCTCAGAAAGGGTTTGCGTTCCTGAGATTTTCAATGTTTAACATGCTATGTTTTTGTCGATTTGTTTCTACTGAATGTAAACCTTTGTAATAATGTGAAGTTGCCACACCGCATTGTTACAGCTTTTCTCAATGTTACCGTCAACAATGAGGTTAAAACACATAATTTAATATTGTGGTGAAAGTTATTTCAATTTTAAAATAAATCCATCTTTTTTACGCGTAAACCTAATCCGTTTACCCTCCAAGTTCGGCTTCACCCTCGGACTCTGCGAGGAATTTTCCTATAGCGCGCACTTTTGCAGTGTCTTGTATCTTAGGATTCACGTAGTAATAGATAAAGGTGGCCGGATCACCCAGAAAGAAGGGGGAAAAGGAAGCAGCCGTAGCCTGTCAATAAGGCACTGTTCCGGTAAAGGAAAACCACGGAATACCATTTCAGAACAGCCGACGGTGGGGTTCGAACCCATGGCGTCTCCAGAGTCCAGATTACTAGCCCACGACCTGTGCCCCAGCGCTAATCCAGTCGGTCATTTGTTTTATTTAAGTAACAAAATTATAATCGGACTGGATCAGTACATCGAATCAGGTGCTTTTAGGTTCTAATAACTGAATTAGGTCATTTTAGGTCATAACATAAAAATTAGGTTATTTTAGGTCCTATTAAATTTATGAATATTATTAGTTTATGCAAATTTCGAGAATATTAGGTTGGGAACAAAATAGGTTTGAACCTAAGAGTCCGGGGCTTAATAATTACTAATTACATTAAACCATACTTTGAACGTTTGGAAGATAAAATTCGTGAATTATTTAGATTTTAATATTTTATCAAAAATCAAATCAAAATAAGTATATTTTTATACCAAATTCTACATTTTTCAGAAGTAACTTCTATTTCCATATAATACTACCACATTGATTTATTTTTTGCCTCATCTTTCAACAACAAAAAACGTAGGATGATTTCACAAGTGAAATAAATTTTTTACATAACGACGCACGTGTCTAATAAAAAACAATTTTTGTCATGTGAACTATGCGGAGTTCGCTGCTCGATTAATTCAAGCGTCAAGCACAATGCCACGTCACCACACATCTCCGTGCCCCCAACCTGCATTTCCACCCATCTAGCGGCCCATTCACAGTACATCCTGTAGGACCTTCATTCATACGATTTGCGTTAAAGAACCTTGATTGGCCATGAAAACTACATGCAGGACGTGTTGGATGTTGGGACTCCTAACCAACCAACACGAGTCCTAGCTGTCCATCAAACTAGATCATGAATGGAGGAAAAATCCTGCGAGTGTGCGATAAGGGCACGTGGTGAGCCGCGAGAAAGTACGAGTGGAAAGGACTGCTTGGAACATTCTGTTGAACTCCTAATACTAGAGCGAATAGGTGTGAGTATCCTATTGTAGTTATACACGGGTGTCCTGTAAGTTGGACCGTGAAGAAGGCGCTTTACTTTACATGCAAGTTTAAACTTGAAAATTCGTCGCTTAGGTAATAACACTATTTAGTTCATTGTTATTTTTATTGCAAGATCGTCAGAAAAAAAACCACATTGTTGTTAGCTAAGAGACAATGGGCAGAATCTCGTATAAAGAGAAAAGAATAATATATATTGCAACTAGCTTCGAGCCCGTCAAAAATGACGGTTTGAACGCAATATTCTGGCAATTTTTTTTTTTTTTTTTTTTTTTTTTTTCAGTTGGTTAATTATACGGCATTGTTACGGTATTACAAAATGCTAATGGCATTGATTTTGTAATAGTTCTACATATTTCATCTGCAGTTCACATAGCAATACAGTAGTAACTTCTACTGAATTAATGACGACGGAAGTATAGAACTAATAAAATTAAAAACAAATTGGGAATCCAAAAAACTTTTGCTATCCATGTAATATCAGTTTTATTCCTGGTCCAGGCACAATTCAGCACCATATATATGGAACTACTTTCACCTGCATTAATTAATATCTTTAGTAACATGGCGCTTATGAAACCAGTTTAAATGGTTTGTAAAACTGATTTCAGAGCGAATTATGCTGTAACAACATGTGTCAGTTGCGATTCTGGTCAACTTAGCCACAACCTCCACTAATATTGCGTTCGAAAATCATAGCTTCTACTACCCTCATATAAATAACCACTGGCATCACCTATGGTAGTAGTAGGAATTTATTCGGAAAAAGCTTGTAACGAAAAATGAATAACGATCGGGTTTTCTGGAAATCGCGATTCCGCCAAAATAACATTCAGTAATGATGTCATATACTGCTGTACTCAATCGCAAGACATATTATTTTCAAACAGTAATTCCGTTGTAATACAGCCTGCACCAATATTTTCAAGCAGAAATTAGGTTTTAATACAGACTGGGTTAAATGTACTTCGGAAAGTATTTCTAGTGGAGTCTTGCGTTTTACCACGGCAATTCCTGGCGGAATCGCGATCTCCAGTGATCCCGATTTATTTCCTTTACTTTATTTTACCTTAAATGATGGAAAGTATAGTATCAAAAACGGATATCATTTATTTGAATGATATATTCCGCGATTCATACATTCGCGTAAACTTTCTCCGAGTTTTCAATAAACTTCATTGTTTACCTTCTGCCAAAAAAATCCTAGGTAACGTTTTAACCTAATTTTTATAACTGATACAGATAATATAACGCAAACATGGAATACTTTTCTCCTTGCTTGAATTTCTGCGTCTAGTTGTCGTAAATAATCAAAAAGCAACATGTAAATTTAAACGAACGTACCAGTTGTAACTTTGTAAGGTATGATTGCATCGCATTAATATATATCCCTGCTCTTCGTATGTACATATATGCAGTTACTTCCAAAACAGAATATGACGTTTTATCTGGCAACGCAGTTACGTTATAGCAGAGACCATGAGAAATTAAAGTTTACTTTCATTAGCGACATGTTACTGAAAAGTACTCGTAGTTACACATTTTTTTAGCCGAAATGTTTTTCCACAATTTTTTTAAGAATAAAATGCTACGAAAATCAGACTTAATGCCTGTATTATGGCAACTAATTTCATGTCGGTTGCGTGTTTATTAAAGTGTAATTAATTTCTAATATCTCTGCTCGCCACTATTTGGCTTACAGAATATCGTTATTAAATTACCATTTATAAATTGAGTTAATAAAAAGGTAAATTTAAATCTCATTTAATAGCTAACACGTTTATCAAATACTAAGGGTATCATCTATTATGGTAGTAGGAATTTATTCTGGAAAAGCTTCTAAGGAAAAATGAATAAGAATCATTTTTAATTATATCTTTCGTTATATTAATACGTTACTCTGGTTAGATTATCAGAGCATTTGGTTAGGATTTTATATAAATAAATGCATTTTACTTTAGATGACGGTGACTATAATTTCGAAAACGTATAACTGTTATTTATTTGACCGGTACATTTCGCGATTACGTACGTTTCTCTTAGTTTTTAATAAACTTCATTGTTTCGTATCGTCTGCCAAAAAGTTCTTAGGTTATGGTTTAACTTAGTTGATATAACTGATACAAATAAAATAGCGTAAATGCTGATACCCTGCTCCTTACATGAATTTCTGCATCTGTCATAAATAAACAAAAAGCAACATTAAGGGAGGAATGCAATATGGTGGCTGTTGATTGGCGAGTGACGGCTGTCACGTGACCGTTCTCTAACCAATAGCTATAGTAGCTATAGACGACGTACGCAGACTCCAGATTAGCGTTTTATATAAGAGGATGCAAGCAAAACATCCGCTATACACCCGCAATAAATATTGCGGATGCGAAAGTGGGTGTGAGATTTCAGGCGATAGTTCCGCACTTGCGGTTGCGGAGATCCGTTACATCCCTAGTTTGAACGCAAAACTGATTATGCCGCCCCCTGTTTAACTACGACTACCTTCGCTGAGCTTAGTGTTGTCATAGGGGTGTGAAAAAAGTAATGCAATACTTTTAAAAAGATTTTATTTTTATTACTTAGTTATTTTTGTTTACTTAAGTGTAAAACCATTTAAATATTTATCTATAGATGTTTGCAAAATTAGCTATCAATGTTCTTGTATCCAAGCTGTCTAAGATTTCATGTTCAATTGAAACTATAACTAAATTACTTAGTCTTTGCTGGTGCATTGTTGATCTTACAGAGTTTTTTAAAAAATAATTTTTTTAAATTTGAAAAGGACCTTTAACCAGATGCAACTGAAACCGCTAATATAAGTAATATTCTTAGCGCTATTGCTGTGATTGGAAATATTGAAATTAAGTCATTAGTAAAAAGATATTGTAATATGGTTTGTGGATCATTAGACTGGTTTTCTGGAAAATGCAACTTTAAAACATTGATTTAACTACAGAAATCAACACCGTCAATGTTTATTTCACTACCCGAATCGTCTTTAACCTTTAAGGCGGCCACACACGCTACGGTACACCGGAGAGGTCTACCTGTACAGGTACACCTGTACAGGTACACCTGTACAGGTAGACCGGAGCGTGTGTGCCACAAACCTGCACAGGTATGCGGACCTGTACAGGTAACCGGAGAAGAATAAAAATCAATTCTTTCTACCTGCACCAGACTACAGACCGGAGCGTGTGTGGGGGTATTGCGGTAGACCTGTACAGGTTTCAGTCTCATTTTAGAGCTTTGTGGAAGAGAGATCGCGTTGTGTTCAGTGCCGTAACAGTTTTTCTTCTTTGTTTAGCTTCAAATTACAAACGTACACCATGTCAAATTGCAAGATTAATAAAGTTATAGAAGAATTTATCGAAATTTATAAATCAGAGCCTTGTCTGTGGCGTGTTAAGAGCAAGGAATACCATGATCGCCGCAAGAGAGAAGCCGCGTGAACGAAGTTATTGAAAAAATTACAAGAGTATGAATCTGGCGCTAATAAGCAGACTGTGATTAAAAAAATAAATAACCTAAGAAGCAACGTCCGAAAGGAGAAAAAAAAATATTAAGCCTCGTTGAAGTCTGGAGCGTCGACAGATGCAATTTATAAAATAACACTTTGGTACTACAAGCTATTTGATTTTCTGGGTGATCAAGATACCCCAAGAAGATCGAATTCCAACATAAATGAAGAAGAAAGTGATTGCGAGGTAAATAAATTACAAATTTTTCTTTGCTGAATTTTTATTTATTTTAACTGGAAATAATGTACAATTTAAGTTCTTGGCAGCATAAATTAATGTTTATAACAATTTTAGGCGAATCTGTTTCTGTTAACAAATTTATTTTGCCATGGCACTTTACCCTCATTCACAAAGTAGATATTGAAATCTTCTCTAAATTTTTTTAGCGTCATTAACAATATTTCCCAGGTTTCGGCGATTTAAATTTTCCATGTTCGAACGCAGAGTATCATAGCCTGCAGACGCAATATTCCCGTTTTCAGTACCTTCCTGATAAAAACACTTTGAAGGTGCATAGGAATTTAGTACTTCTTCAATCAAAAAAATGTGTAAGGCAAAGGTTGCCATCACTATTTTTTCTATGTTCTTTGGTTCTACATTAATTTGTGTATGGTATATGCGAAATCGCGAAGCCAATATACCAAAAGCATTTTCAACAATGTGTCTCGCCCGGAACAGTCGATAGAAACCTTAAAGTTGCTGCAAGTCTTTCGTGTGGAGAAATAGCACTTCTCATTATGGTATCCTTTTTCTGGATTAAAGGAGTAATCATTGAAAGTAATTTTAGATAATCCGATTCATCCATACGTAAATAATTGCAGTAATCTTTAGGTTCTATCCTCAATTCGTTCAACAAATTAATATGAGTATATTCTTTTCTTTTCGACAACCACGTTTTACGCCACTTTTCACGTTTTTTTCTTTATTAGCTGCCCATGCACATACACATTTGCGTGCGAGTAAGCTCGCCAAACATTTACGCGCGGATATTCTCGCGACGAGTCTATACTTGTCAGTGCCCATACACAGGAACATCAGTTCCACACATTTGTCGTTCATTTGGCTCGCCGCGGTCAAATTGTTGTGTTTATGGTAGTCGTCTACGGATTTATCCGTCATGATTTCCGGGCTCGCGGCTCACTGGGAATTCCAAAACATCGCGAGCCAAGTGTAGTGAGGTTATGTTACAAGCGACGTGACAATATTGAAATGAATCATGTTTTTAAGTTCTACACACAAAAAAGTATTTATTCGTGCAGCAGCTTATATTAGAGCTGTAAAAAAGAAAAAGAAACGCACAGTATGACAAATAAAGTGGTTGCAGGAAGATTATAAACACGATCATATTATGCTACTTGTACTATTTGAAAAGCATTTTCTTAGATTTCTTGAGTATTACATAAATGCACAGATACATCTTCCCCTTCATAATTTGGGCTTCCTGTATTCCTGATATTGTCCATTGGTTCGTGTTGATCTCTCATTAGTCGTAATAATATCGTAAATTAGTTTGTAGATTTTGTCTTCGCCTATTCCACTTCTTGTCGAATTTTCATTTTTTTAAATATATTTCTTGCGAAAAGTACTCCGCAAAGAGTGGATTTTCTTTTTTTATTGATGCACTATAAACTTTTATACTATATTTCTCACAAACCTCTATCAAAGAACTATATCCAATTTTTTTAAACCTCTGTTCCCATACTCTTTTGGTTCCACCTTTCACAATGGAGTATGTTGCTGATATGTCACAATTAAATGAGCTACGAATTCTCTGCTCATCTTACTTAACTTGTTAGTATTATCTGCCGCGAGTAAATTGTTAAGTGAGATATGTGTGTGTATGGTTACCGTCGCGCATGCTCGCCACGTTCAAATATGTAATGATTGTTATTGGGTTGTGATGCGGCTCGTCATTAGACAATTAACACACACATTTTATCGTCTATATGGATCGCCACGGAATTGCTGGCGCACAAATGTGTGTGTGTGTATGCCTAGCTATTGTTTACATTTCAAAGCTATTAAGAAGCCTACCACCGCCAAAGCATCATTCTGTGACGATTCCATGCTCCGTCTGTGCTCCGGTATACCTGTCCGGTTTACCGTTACGTGTGTGGGCTCCGTTGGTTCTCCGGTCTACCTGTCAGGTGTACCTGTACAGGTAGACCTCTCCGGTGTACCGTAGCGTGTGTGGCCGCCTTTAGATTTAAATCTTCACAATGTTTCACTGGAATAATTAAATAAGTTATTGCTGAAAAAACCAAATAAGTCAGTACATGTTTTTAACTCCTCGAATCTATCCTTTAAATAAGTTAATATCTGATCTAGAATACTCTACTTTGTATTTGATATTGGGGTTTAGTAAAACTTCATCAATATGTTCATATTTAAATTGTGTCGGTTTTCTTCTTGAGCGAATTGTGTTTATTTGTGGGAAATCTTTGTTTCTACATTGAGTTGGTGCGCCACTTTGAAAGCTTTTTTAACACCCTTTCAAAGTTTTCAATCGAGCAATTTTATGTGATCTTATCAGTTAACTTATTCAACAAATTTATGCACATTTGAGAATTTATTATGGGGCTATGCATCATTTTGTTCAGAGCATTAATTTCGTTTAAGGTATCGAACCAAACTACAACTGAGCAAATAAATCTATAATTTTGAATGCTCAAAGCAAGCGAATGAGATTTGAGAGATGTAGTACATTCCCATTCCGACGAACTATCAAATATTTCCACCAAAGCATCAAATATGTTTCCAAGGTGATAATGTTATGGTTTGACTGCATCGATTTGCTGGACCATCGCGTGTCACTTAAAGCATTTAAATTAAAATCTGGTAAATGTTTGCAAATTATCGACGACATTTTTGTGGATGATGAAAAGAAAAGGTAAATTTCTTGAATTATATTAATTAAGTACACGGTTTCTTGCGTAATATTTGTTGCATCATTTACCACCAAATTGAGGCTATGAGTCGAGCATGGAACGTAAACTGTACGATTATTGATTTTTTTTAAAAATGTAATCCATTGTGTTTTCCACGCATATTGGAAGCATTACCATAACCTTGACCGCGTATGTTTTTATTGTTCAGATTTAATAGTGAAAATAAATCCAAAACAAAATTTGATAGACCTTTACCAGTAGAGCTGGTGGTATAATTTGTTCTGTATGACTTACATCTGGAGAACAGCATAATATGTTGGAGAAATATTTTGATTTTCTGACTTTATCAAGTATATAATTTTTTATGGTTGTGACGAGTAAATCAATGGTTTCGTTCTGAATTTGATCTCCTAAATAGTGAATCATACAATTTGAATCATATTTCGAGGAATAAATTTTGAGATTATGTTCCTGCATGACTGAATCAAAGGATGCTATCGTTTCAATTGGTTTTAGAAAGTTACCGTTATCATGCTCATAGTGTTTTTGACGAGCCAGTGTTTTTTTCTGATTCTAATAGTCTCGGTTGTATTTGGTTTACAGTATTTTTAGTTTTTTAACATATTATTCAATTGTACCCAGTATTTTACATTTTCGCTGTGGGAAACGCTTGATTCATGTCTTTTTGATGTTAATGATAAATACTGTCAATCAGAAAAACGATTCAAAGAAGATAAATCAGTTACAGTTTCACCCAATATTTTACAACAACAACAAAAATAGACTGAATCTTTTGAAATAAAGTAAACAAACCATTCCCTATTAATTTTTTCTCCATTGGGATGATTTCTGGAATAATAATTGTCTGCAAATTTTCTTCAATCGTCATTAGTGGGGAAATTGTAGTTAAACACCTGTACAGGACCACGACTAACCAATATACTAACAAGATCAATCATACTGGCAGACCACAAAACGTGATCATTAACCCAATCTAAACTGCTACACATCACTGACGACGATAAACTGCTTCCAGGTTCTCTTGATTTCCTGGAGTCTCAGTCTGAAGGAGGACTACAACATCTACATTTTTCTTCAGCTCCTGGATTTAAGCCTGTGCTTATTGAAGCTACATAAACATTTTCTAGACTTTCCATTTCCTTACATTCTGGCTTGTTTAAAAATTTCATTAAAGAACCCGCCAGTTTTTCT
Organism: Vandiemenella viatica; assembly: GCA_031002005.1. Lineage (NCBI taxonomy): Eukaryota > Metazoa > Arthropoda > Insecta > Orthoptera > Morabidae > Vandiemenella > Vandiemenella viatica. Next base: position 14,369 of record JARYHS010015848.1, read on the forward strand.
TTCTGTACCTCCTTTTGTCGTTTTTGCTGTCAAAATTGCGCTCCTGAAAGTTTTTTCCTTTTCTGCGGTTCCTGAAATTTTTCCGTAAACGGTAAATATTTCTTTAAAATTTTCAACACAATAATATAACGAATTTAAAAACGAAAATTATTAGGGATAAGTAGGCTTTACTAGTTTACGAGTAACAATCGACCAACTTAACCTTGTAGTTGAGTCTGTAAAATGTTAATAAAAATTCCGTAAAATGAACTACAAATTACTAGAATACCAACTGACTAAAGATACATACAATAAGAAGAATCTCTCAAGGAAAACTAAAATCAAACACTACAGCGCAGTAATCAAACCAGAAAGTCTGTACCACTCAGAATGTTTTTTTCTATGAAAACTGGAAAAATTAAATAGAGAAAAGGGAAAGGAAGATCATGAGAAAAATTTGGGTGCCACTATAAACTGAAAATGGTGAGTTTAAACACCGGAGGAATAAAGATCTATACAAAGATGAAGAAATTGAAAGATGTCAGACACGATCAGAAAGAGGCGAATCGGTTCTTTTGGTCACATAATGAGAATAGATAACAATAGACTTAGAAAAGAATTTTCAACCATGTTTACAAGAGTAAGAAGGGCAACCAGTGGAACTAAGGAGTAAAAAAAAATATGATTGAGATCGGAGTAACAGAAGATTTAATACAAGATAGAGCAACTTTTAGGAGATTGATCCAAAATTTCAAGGGTTTTCAAGAGAAGAGGAAATGTAATAGCATATGGACGGAATAAAGGAGGAAACAGCAAAGAACTATTGGAAGTAAAAAAAAAAAAGATGGAAATGAATGCACGGGATTACTTTCTCGTGGTCCTTAAATGGCCGATATCCAAGAAAACAAGAAGAAGCACTAAAAAATTAACTTCATATTTTTTAATGCATGGAGTTTTGGCTCAGAAGTGTTGCTAGAATTTTGTATTGCCTGTGCTGACTACGGAACCCTAACCTGTGCAATGTGCGTGATCAGACACGCAGTTGGCCGATTGTTTCCTTTAAATTTCGTAAAGATTTAATCGCATAAATGCTGCAAAAAAAAGAATGATACGAGTAGTAATTATTGTGATAAGCCGATAAATAAACATAGGTACTTACCATAATTGCGATTTTTCTGCACTTATATTTTGCACTGACAGATTATACGTACAATGAATTATAATCACAATAACAAAGTTAATTATACCTAGACCCACGTCAGAAGAACTACTAACAAAATTGCTGTTTGATGTCCGATAGCACAGTCCGAATGCATACAAGTATAATCTGAGAAGGAAGCTCTTGTGTTGATTTCCTAATTTCGCCAGTCCTGTTATAGAGCACAGCAATGGCTTCGACAGTGGTCTCGACTTTCGGGCGCCGCCGGGAGATTGATCCTGCCGACAGAAGTTTCCCATTGCATCTTAATTCTGATAGATGCCAATAGTTGGCGCTGTTAACGCTATAACATAAAAAGAAATCAGTAATTGCGCAACGGTCGGATATGGCATTTCTTATGCTATCGGTGGCGTGGGCTTTATGACAATGACTTTGAATATTACGTGATCCATCACTTGATTTGCCCGCGTGCGGTGCACGCCCGCTTACGGCGGGCCTGCCCGTACTATTTTATTAAGGCGCGTTTCCACTGAGGCAACTTCTGGGCAACATGTGGCATGCGGCACTGACGCATGCGACAAGGAGTATTTCAAGCGAAGCAACACGCTGCGACATATAGCAAGCAACAATGACGCATGCTACAGGTTGGGCCGTGTCGCCGGTCGTATGGGCCACTGTGCGACAAAAATATAGCGTGCCGCACGATGTTGCTAGTATCCAAGCGGCGGTGGATGAGTGCGACAGAAAACGGGCGACATGGAGTGGAATGTGCAGAAAACAACCTTATTTATTGAAGATTATCATACTTCACCGGAGTTGTGGAATAACAAAAGTGCTTCAGGGAAGTTAAAAGTGACAAATTAATACTACTTGCTAACAAGTACGAATGTTCATTAGACGAAATAAAAAAGAAAATCAAGAATTTGAGGTCTGCTTTTCATCGTGAACATAAAAGGATTACTAAACCAAAGAGCGGCTCTTCTCCTAAAGAAGAGAAATGGTTTGCTTATAAACTCCAGACATTTTTGTTAGATGTTGACATTCCAAGACAAACTTTTTCGACAGCAGAAAATTATGAGGTACGTTAATTAATACATGTAACTAATTATTTTTGACAGAATAGTTTACCAATGACAGATCCAGAGACGGAATAGGGGCTTTACAATCTTTTTAGTTATACAAGTAAATAAAAGTAGTGTTATGGTGGGTTTAAAATATATATATATATATATATATTTTAAAAATTGTCGTAATTAAAACTTTACAAAAGGACTTACATATAATTAAGATAGGCTGTATTAACAGCGTATGTAGAAAAATGTTTCCAAATTTAGATTGTGGTAAATAATAGTAAAAAACTTTTCTTGAATCGACCTTTCATTCATACAGTTGTGTATGATAGGGATAAATTGTCATATAATGGTAACGTAGCTAAATACATTATTTTATGTACGAATACATAGTTTATGTTTTTGTCTTAGTATTTGTCTTGCCAAGATACTTTTCCTTCTTTTGACATAAAGTACCTTGCGATTCGCACTACTTTTAACAAATAAATCTCTGATCCACCACCTAGGTTTTTTCCGTTTTCTTCTTTTATTGCCATTTGCGAGGATCAAATAAGCAGCAGCTGCCACTGCTTCTGATGCCATGGCGCACACTACTGGCCGCATAACGTGAAGTGCTTTTGCTGCATGCTACAAGCAACGGCGACAAGTAGCAAGCGACAACTGGCAACAGATTCTTGGGCGACATTTGACTTGCGACAAAGTATGATGACGCACGGCGACATGTAGCAACAAAATAACTCGTGTAGCATGCTACATGTTGCTCGTTGTTGCCTCAGTGGAAACGCGCTTTTATGCTCTATTTTACGTAGACGTACTCTATAATCTACGAAAATAATGGAGTACATTAAAATACTCCTTTTTAACGAACACACATCTCACCTCACCAGCTGACTTCTTGCGTACTAAAATAGTATCTGAACGATTTAGCTATTGATAACCTAGAGAAATGATTTTATTTCACTGAAGAAAATTGATTTTTCTCACTAAAAATTAATTTAAAATCAAGCTTCCCAATATGAACACCTTGTACGTGTTAGTGAAGCTTTAAATCTGTATCAACAGCAGATTGCTACGGACTGTTTATATTAATATAAAATCCTGCTGAATGAGTTGCATAGGAAACTCGTAGATGACAAAAGTTTACTTATTTGCCTACTTCTAAAAAATGGCAGTACATATTTAAAAAAAAAAAAGGGGGAGATTTTCCAAATGTATTTGAAATAATTTCTTTTATATGTAGTTGCCACTTCTGTATTCATTGAGAGAGTTTTCTTTTGTCATAAATTAAAAGTGGAGGTATAAAGGAAATAAATCTTCTCTCACCTTAATATAGTAAGAGCTCATCATTTATTTTAATGTAAATAACCGAGCGTGGTGGTGTAACGGTTAGCGTTCTGGCCTCGCATTCGGTTCGAATCCCCGTCCGGGCATCCAGATTTGGGTTTTCCATAGTTTCCCAAATCACTCCAGGCAAATGCCGGGATGCTTCCTTCAAAAGGCCATGGCCGAATTCCTTCCCATTCCTTGCCCTCCCCCCTTTTCCCATCCTCTCCCGTCTCTAAAGACCTCGCTGTTACGAGACTTTAAGCAGTTAAAAAAAAAAAAAATAAGTATAAACTGTATAGATGCTGTGAAAGTGTGTGGGATGATTCGTAGAATGTTTCAAAAAGCAATGAAAAAATATATTCAAACATAAACGTATTCTTTTTTATACGTTGTACTCTACTTTTGCCATCCTAAACACAAATGTACTGTATATTTTTAAAAAAAAAGGGGGGGGGGAGGGGAGGGTTGGCTATCCTAGTAGTAATGCATTTGTCGTTTCTTTTAGTAGCATAGCATAAACGTTTGCTTTGCAGTATCTTTATAACATTTACTGTAAATTAAATGCTACAGTTTCGTTATGCTTATTGGAATGTTAATCTTTGATGTAGTCATTACATTAACGTTTTTCGAGTTTTTCCACGTTCTATGTTTCATAAAACTAAAAAAAAAAACCAATTTAGTTAAAAAACAAGGGTGAAGCGTGATCTTTGGTAGATACCTTGTATAGCAATGTCATTTGAGGTGCAGTGTTACCTGTGGCGCGTATCTGCAGTCGGTACGAACGAATGATCCTTTCTTCTTCCGTTCGCCGGTCACGTAGAATGACAAGATATATTGGACAGGAATTCTTCACGGGTCTTCTGCCGGATAAGATGTTTTAAACACGACGTTTCGGCAGTCACCTCCACTGCCTTCATCTGGTGAGCTGTCATCGCGAAGTAGCTGCCGCTAGATTTTTAGCTAGACCATACATTTCTGAAAGAATATTTCGAAATTAAACGAAAAAGAAACCAACTGAAAAACATATGTATCATTAGTACTAACAAACATTATCATTAACTTACACTTTACTTAAAATTGTAAATCTGGTTGTGCTATTATTTGTGGTATCAACACAAAGATACTTTGTCAGTATTGATGGCGCGTTGCCGTGGCAAATTAACAAAATAAATTGTGTAACCTTCTCTGTATTGTTATAACTAATAATAAATGTATAGCTGGTCAACTTTCAGTTGTTCTTTTTTTCTTTCACTTCAAAATCTTCTTTCAAAAATGTGTAAATCTCTTTGCACGCATTCTATTCTAACTTTGAAATATTCGGCGGTTGTACCCCACAAATAAGGTTTAATATCAACTAATTCAATTAATGGCATAGTATCGTGAGAGTAATTACTTATTATTACAAAACTACAGAAAATTGTCGGGACTGAGATCCTCTCCGCCACTGGTACCAGTGTGGACAACTGTGCATAGGGAGCGTGCACAAACTACGTGGCCTCGGGTCCAGGGGGGGAGGAGGGGTTAGCTGGAAGGCTACGTGGGGGGAGGCGGGGGTTCCGAGCCAGGCCACGTAGCTTTCCTTTCATAACATTGTTCACAGTTAAAATGAGGAACAGAACACACAACAGCATGTGAATATTTATTTTCCTCACTTAATTATCCCCTTATGTGATTCACAATCGTCTGACAAGAGAAAACAGTACAAAATGTTTTCTGGAATCAAAAGGGAAAAAGCTACATGCTACATGGGGGGTAGAGGCAAAAGCCACGTAGGGCAAAGTGGGGGAGGGAGGGGTTCACAGGAGGCCAAAATGGAGCTTCGTGGCTTATGCACGCTCCCATAAAAAACAATTAAACCAAAGGGCCGGCGATCTGCCCGACAGGACTACGTGTGAAAGCTCTCATTTGATTACATTGTATCCGGCGCCGGTTTTGCCGGTGTGAAAAAGGCCTAACAATATCCCGTTTCAGTATATGCCGACCTTACACGAAGTACTTAGCAAGTGAGGGATGTCAATATCTGCCCACGATGCAATATAAGAGCTGTAGACTCCCAAATATGACATCGTTTGTACCTAGGGTTGCCAGATGGCCGAGAAATCCGGGAATGTCCCGGAATTTTGTGTATGGTCCCGTCTCCAGGAATTAAGCGTTACTGTCCCGGAATTCCCGTAGACCATTTTTTTCTCAAACTTAAGATACCACGCAGCGGGAGGTAGAGGAGCGCTCCAACTTATCGACGACTAGACTGTTCAACTATGACGTAGTGATTATCAACCAAAGTTGAATTAATAATCTTATATATATTATGTAGCATAGTTTTTACCTAAAATACAACTATTTTAAAAATAATTTGAATATATGTTCACTTCTTAAACATACCACCAAAATACCTTTTCAACCCCATAAATGTCCCGGAAATTATATCATGTATCATTAAAAAAAACCTTTATAATCCCTGAAATGACCCGTAAATTATAATCCTGTATCTGGCAACCCTATTTGTACCGGAAACAGACCCCACATACCGATTTTAGGTGCCTTAGCGCCTCCCGTAGTATATGTTGTAAACGGCGTGATGGTTTGTTCAGTTTGCAGTTAAAGCCTATTTATTATTGATGAACGTAAATTCGACACCCATCTCGATTAAAGGAACACCTACCTTTGACAGAGAGGCTAACCATAATAGAAATATTATTCCCGTTTAAACTACGAAAGCATACACTTGTTTATTTCATTGTGATAACATTTCCATATTCACGTTCAGTACAAAGTAAATCAAAATTACATTAACTGAGAGTTAAAGTACCCCCGGTAGCTGCTATTTCGCTAACAAGATACGCGCTTACGAATATGGTAACCACATGCACTACAGAAATCGTTCACCATCGACAGAAGAGACTATCACCGAACTCGTGGACCCGTTCAGTTAACCTGACAGTGTTGCTGGTTTTCTGGATCACAGTATTTTCTTAAATTTGAATTGCATACACCTTCATGTCAACCATAGGTACTCTTACCCTTTGTAAAAATCTCGAAATGTTAAAAATATGATTCTTATCCCTCCTTACAACGTGTGATAAATGATGTTGATGATAATAATAATAGGAATAGTAGCAGTGATCAGTACAAAATCGAGTGCAGTTAGCACATGATACAAAAATTAAATAAAAGATTAAAACTTAGTTGAAACTTTATAGCACTTCCTCACGTAATATCGATCAGTAAATAGAATAATAAACAAATAATAATAATGAATATGTACTAACCTCTATGGCAGATAGATATTCCAAAATAAATAATCTTCAGTAAGACAAGTAGGTCCTCGTAAGCTGTAGATACTGCACAGGTTCACAGTCGCTCCGTCAGAAGGCACTGCCGAACAATCGAACAGTGTAAAGGTATAAGAAATAAGCATTGTTGATCAAGCGGGAACCAGGGCCGTAACTATAAACTTGGAGGCCCCGGGGCAAAACTTCATAGTGAGGCCCCACAATATTTCTTTCTTTTTATATGCATGGGAGTTTTTACCTATTGGTCCATGCAATGGTAACAAAACTATCTACAAAAGGTTCACTAAGCCAAATGTTCAAGTATTTATCTAGCTTATACAATTAAAAAAATATTAAATAGATTATTTTTATGATACAAGTTTAGGAAATTAAATATTAAGTGCGTATGGTTGTAAAAAGAATAAGTTTAATAATACAAAAGCAAAATACTTACAAAAGTACAATTTCTAAAAAGAGTGTATATTTATTAAAATTTATAATATCAATATTAAAAATACATGGTAAAATATTTGCCACGCTGTTGTAAACACAAAAAAACCTAAAACAGTAACATTTAATAAGATTTAAGTAGTGGAAAACTTTTAATTGATAATTTAAAATATGACTTTTTTAAATAAAAGTTTAAGGTAGTTTAAAGATATAGTAACAATAGATTTTAATTAAGTTAGTTAAAATGCATACTTTGCCTAAAAGACAAGGAATCAGTAACTGATGCATGGAAAGTGGTGTACACTGAAAAGATTAAAGATTAGCTACATTTGATTATTTCGTAAACATTTGTTTCATAACTTTCAAAGAAGTGAATTAATCAGTTACTTTGTCAAAGTTGTTTTGTTGATCTCGATCATTCTCAACTGAAAGCAAAGCTAAGCTGCTGAGTCTTTCTTGCGCCATTGTACTTCTCAAGTAATTTTTGATCAATTTAAGCTTAGAAAAGAACCGTTCAGCCTTAGAAACTGTCACAAGAATAGTCAAATACATGATGCACGCTGTGAAAACATCTGGGTAGCTTGATGAAATCAAACTGTCGTCGACTATTATATAATTAGCAAATTCCCTAACACTTTTAATTTTTTCTAGTTTGTTTTGAAACGAATTTTTTACTGAACATATTGTGATGGAAAGGCTGGACTCACATCATTTGGAAACTTATTAACGAAATCAATTGCTTTTTGTGAATATCACTTTCACTTGCATTGGCTAAAAATTCAGGTTGTATTACTTGATAAGTATCAAGAACAGCTTTCATCCCTTCAAGTTGAGTACAAAGTGTGTCTACCATTGGATAGGACACAGTGACTCGGAAACAAGATTTTGGGTCTATTAATCTCTCGTCTTCACTCAAGTCATCAAAGTGTTTTTTCACTTTCCTTTCCTTAGTCTGTTCTTGCGAAATTCTGTGTTTATTCTCCATCGACTACAAACATCTGATGCTTCAGAAACAAGTTCTTCAAACCTTCCGCGTATTTTGGTTATCCTTAACAATAAATTACCAGACAAATGCAAAATTTTGGCCCGTTATTTTGAAAAATTACTGAACTGTGAAGAACCTCAAGAAAGACTAGATTCAGTCAGTCACAAGCAAGCAGAGCCACCGGACGAGAAAGAAATACAAGACATAATCCAAGGTCTGAAAAACAATAAAGCTGCAGGGGAAGATCTGATTGTTGCAGAGTTGTGGAAAGAGGCACGTAGTCAAGCAAGGCAGGAATTGACAAACATACTGCAGGAAATCTGGCGAACAGAAAAAATTCCTGACGAATGGAAGAACGCACTGATACACCCATTGAACAAGAATGGTGACAAAACAGATGTGAAAAATTACAGAGGAATTTCCCTGGTAGCAGTGACATATAAGATACTGTCAAAAGTTCTTCGAAACAGAATTGACCCAGTAATAGACAAACAAATTGGAGAATACCAAGGTCGGTTCAGAAAAGGACGATCCTGTGTAGAACGGATTCTAAATCTGAAAACTGTAATACGAGACAGGGTTCCAAACAACAAAAACTATGTTATAGTTTGTGTGAACTTCAAGAAAGCCTACGACTCAGTAGATAGAGTCTCGTTACTGAGGAATTTACAGGAATATGGTGTTGACACAAAATCGGTCAACATAATCAGGCAGACCCTCACGGGAACAAATTCAAAAGTGAAATTTGTGGGAGAGATCTCAGAGGAATTTAAAATAAAAAGTGGTGTCAGGCAGGGAGATGGGCTTTCCCCAATTCTTTTCAATTGCGTTTTGAAGAAGGTAATAAGAGTATGGGAAGAGAAACTGATGGAAAGGGGAATTCACCATGAGATAAGATTAGGTTCAAAGCACAAAGGGGTTGGGATAAACTGTTTGGCCTTCGTTGATGACATAGCGGTTCTTTCTGAAAGTATAGAAACCGCACTTGAACAAATCAACCTTCTTAAAGATATAGCAGGAAAAGTTGGACTTCAGATCTCTTTCGAGAAGACTAAATTAATGACCAATATTAGGGATTCACCAACAGTACAAAACACAGAGTACGGAAAAATTAACAAGGTCAATAAATTTAAATATCTAGGTGAAGTAATTCACATTAATGGGCTTGATAAGGAAACAAATATATCAAGAGCAATAAAACTAGAACTAGCATACCCAATTGACTAAAGATACATACAATAAGAAGAATCTATCCAGGATAGCTAAAATCAAACACTAAAACACAGTAATCAAACCAGAAGGACTGTATGCCTCAGAATGCTTGTTCTCTATGAAAACGGGAGAAATAGAAGAGAGAGAAAAGGGAAAGGAAAATCTTGAGAAAAATTTGGGGACCACTAAAACTTGAAAATGGTGAGTTTAGACACCAGAGGAATAAAGACCTATACAAAGAAGAAGAAATTGAAAGGATGTCAGACACGATCAGAAAGAGGAGAATCAGTTTTTTGGTCACATAATGAGAATGGATAACAATAGATTTACAAAAACAATTTTCAATCATGTTTACAAGAGTAAGAAGGACAACCAGTGGATCCAAGGAGTAAAGAAAGATATGATTGAGATCGGAATAACAGAAGATTTAGTACAAGATGGAGCAACTTTTAGGAGATTGATCAAAAATTTCAAGGGTTTCCAGGAGAAGGAGAAGAGGAAATGTAGTAACACATGGACGGAAGAAACGAGGAAATAGTAAAGTGAAAGGATGAAGAACTATTGGAAGTCAAGAAAAGAAGGATCGAAATGAATGCACGGGATTACTTTTCGTGGTCCTTAGATGGCCGATGTCGAAGAGAAGAAGAAATTACCCAATAACTCATATGCATACAACAGATCCATGGTTTCAGATTGTAAGGATTTTGATACGAGGTTGAGAGACTCTAAACCTTCACACTGCCCAACCAAAAGCAATACAAAATCAAAACTTTCAAGTTTTTTCTTTAGCTGCTGTGCTTCATTTCTTTCCTTGTTTTTCCTGGAAGTCAAAACTATGCGGGTAAGGCTTTTCATCACAAAACCTGTGTTTCAGTGCAAATCCTACCTCATGCCTACCAGCCCAGCGAATTGGATTAAGAGTTTTCAGTGTTACTATCGAAATGAGTGAATCAGTCTGAGCCTCGATGTCGTACACTGACTTCAAGTCTTGCCAGCGCAAAGTACTAAGACCAAAAAGTACACACTTTTAATGGTTTCAAAAAAACTGGCCGACCTCTCGATTTCCTTCCACAGCATCCTTTAATACTAAATTAAGGTTATGTGCAGCGCAGTGCACAAAGTATGCGCGTGGGGAATTTTCTTTAATACGCTGCTGTACTCCACTGTATGCACCACTCATGACTGCTGCCCCGTCGTAGCCTTGTCCACGACATTCGGTCAAATCCAAGTTTTTCTCTTCCAATGTAGTAAGTATTTCTTCTGCAAGATCTTGGGCAGACTGAACTTTTACCTCTCTAAAGGATACAAAAGTTTCAAATATTTTGATATCAATAGCTTCTTCATCATTAACTATTTTGACAAACCTGTAAAGTTCACTTAACTGATCAACTTTAGCAATGTCCTGAGTGGTATCTAAAATCAACGGAAAAAAACAAGCAGTTTTGAACTTCAACAATAATTTCATTTTTGATTTCTAAGGCTAATAGGTTTATAAGTTCGTTCTGAATTTTAGGACTGAGGTATTTCCCAGTTCCTTGCGGACACTGATTCAATTCTTGCAGTACTGGGTCATATTTTGACAAGAGCTGAACTATCGAGAGAAAGTTTCCTTTATTGACACATTCTAACTTTTCACTAGATCCACGAAATGCGAGATTACATGTTGCAAGTGTTAAGGTCACAGTTAGGATTCTTTCAAGAACTTTTCGCCAGAAGCTTCTTTCTTTCTCCAAATTTTAGCACTAGCTCACTGCACGTCCCAGCCTGCACCTCGCGCGACATGACACATTCGACTCGACATTCCGCTGTCTGCTCTAGAGCTGCTTTTGCATGCGAAGCGTGAGGAGTATATGAACGGACACGCAAAAACATTTAGTCTAGCACTTTGATGGATTTTTTTTAATTATTAACTTTTAGCTAGGTGCTGGGTATTTTGTAGGAAGTTAGATTAGATATTAAAATAATTTTTTAACCGTCAGTATGGGGCCCCTCGGGCTTGGGGGCCCCGGGGCAGTGCCCCGGCGGTAGTTACGGGCCTGGCGGGAACATAAACATACTAACGATGGTGATCCCTGTGGTGCACAGCGCTTGCTGCGACTCATTCACGAACTATTGAAGCAGATGTTAGAAGCAAAGCTGTTGTTAGTATTGTATACTAATACCAACTTTTGGTGCACAGCTCTTGCCGCAACTCATTCACGAACTATTGAAGCAGATGTTAGGAACAAAGATATAATGTACTAATACCAACTTTTAATCCCCACTGATCTTGCTTAAAGAACAATTGGAATTACTTGCTGAAATATTTGTTCAATGTTTTTTGTTATTAATTAATCTTATCGGCACGTCCTTGCCAGTGTTGACTAGGGGGGCGCTGGCTGGGTATCAACGCCCCCCAAACTTGCCTATGTTCACAAACGCCCCCTTCGAACTCTCTAACGCCCACTGGGGGGCGGTATGGTCCACGTTGGGAACCACTGAGATAGAGCATTCGCCTTAGCTGTCGGATCAGTGATAACATTATTCTTAAGAGTTAGGGACGCCATTTTTTGTCTTTGCTGCACGATGCGCCTGGTGGAGGTCCGGACTGAACCATCCGCTATGGAGGGGGTTGCCACCAGGTCTTCCCAGCTCCGTATACGGTGTACATTGACCTCAGCTTAGCTTTGATTCCAGGCTGGAGGCGATTTATGGTTCTTTTTGTGGCTGTGTCTCTAGTTACTTGCCACCGCCTCGTGAGATGGATTTTAAGGCTGTGGTGCGGTGGATCTCTAGAGGAAGTTGTTTAGAACGTTCTGGATGTATTGTCGGAGGTGGTGTGGCGTGATCTGCAGCAGCGTTAATGAGATCGGTGAGAGTAAGGGCTGACTTTGTCAGGTGATGTTGCATTGGTGATGTTTTTGGATAGAAATGCCTGGTAAGCGTTCCAGTTGGTACGCTTCAGGTTTCTAGCGTACTTATTCTTTTGTGATGGAGCTCCCACAGCAAAAAAAAAAAAAAAAAGTAAAAAATAAAAAAAATAAAAAAATAAAAAAAATAAAAAAAAAATAATTCCGAGATCCCAATATATATACAAGAATTGCTCGTTTAAAGATATAAGATAATCAAACATGTGCAAAGAAAGTAACCTATTTCCATAACGGTTATAGCACCAAAAGTCCTTAAATGCTCCTGAAATAGGGATTGCAATCCCGCGGGATCCCGCATCATTTGACAGTCTGGCGGATCCAGCAAAAAATTAAGCGGATCCGCAATCCGCAAAATCCGGCGGAACCGTATGTCAGTCTGCGTGACTCGCTGCCCCACTTAATCTCTTTCGGATGTTTTGCACTATTTGCCTGTACCCTTGCAGTTGACATTTGACTCGTGTGAATAAACGTTTGTTTTTGTCAACCTTCGTCATTCGTAAGTAAATAGATACACTTTTACGTATTCATTTTCGAGTACACATGTCTGTAGTTTGAGTTATGTTGCGTATTTAGTACGATTTTCTAACTACATAATTATTTTTTGTGTGTCGCAAACGTTATCTGAAGTACACAGTTACAGCTTTTTATTCACGGTTTCATTATTCCCATTTTCTGTATTTGCAGATAAAGTAATTGTGACAATTTCCTTATTTGCTGCTGAAAACTTGATTGTTGATATGAAACTAATGTTACCGTAATTTTAACGATCGCGTACCTATTTATTTAACAGCTATCAAAAGGCAATTTGATATCCTTTGACTTATTGTTGTTTTGGCCGCTGCCTCAATGCGTTTCTTTGACAAAAGCCGCCTGCTTACATGTGCCGCTCAGGCTATCGATTAATCCCTCTTCTCCTTGTTATTATTTCGACTGAAGGCAAAAAAAGTTATTGTGACGTTTTCACGCGTGTATCGAGGAATTGTGTTGTAGGAACACAATACTTCGATGGCTGCCTCCGCCGTCTCCCTCACGTGTGAAATTTCATGTTTTTACAATGAAATCCGGAGATACAATCTATGAAAACTTCACTGCAATCATTCGCCGAGAAAGTCTCCTTTCTTACTAAAAAGTAATAATTTCCACCTTAAAAACGTCGTTACGCCACATAAATAAAACTGAAATACTTGACAGTTTAAGTGTTGGTGAGTAGTTTCTTTTAATAGCATTGAATCAACTGTAAGGCCAAGTCTCGTACTTGTGCAGTGACAAAAAGTTATGAGATCTTGTTCTGAGCCAAGTCTACGCTTTACAGAGTATATTAACTTCACTATGTGAAATATAATGCTTTCTCTCGGTGTTATGGAACGTTTATTTAGAATTTTTTTAAAAAAATAACTCTGTTAACTAGGCCATTAAGCAAATCATGTTTTTAAACTTATGTATTGTAAGGCACATAGGTAATATGACTGAATATTTTCAATTTTTTATTATTTATTTAAAAATTGGTTTAGATTAAAAACAAAAATTTAAAACCTCGAAATGTACTTAAGACATGCTAAAAAGTTTTAATGTCATTTTGCCAATTAAAATATTGTTAATTGTTAATTTTTATCATTTAACATTAAAATTTATTTATTAATTTACTTATTATTTAATTTATAACGTTTTAATTAAGTAACTGTTTTAAATATATGCGATAAAAAACTGTTTGCACCAATCCCGCACGGATCCCGCGGGATTGAAAACATTGCGGGATTGCAATCCTTATCCTGAAAACCGAAAACAATGTTCGAACAGTTCAATCCTTTGAAGTATGTGTGTACTGTAAAATAACATTTCAGTGCACCTATACCGAAAGTAACAACTTTGCGGCTCAACCATGAAGATCGTAACCCTTTTAACTTAAGGTTGCAGTATACTTTGGTCGGGGTGTGTGAATGTAGACTGAAGTTTCTGTCGTACACTTGCAATACGAGCTAAAATTTCCTACTCTTCATGTCCGGAATGTTAGGTAACATAAATTCATTTTTTGTATGATGTAAACAGGGAGTAGTGGTGAGAGGTCCTTGTTTTAATGTTTTGTTTGAAAGTAAGTAATTATAATAAAAAAATTACATTCGTTTATAATTGAAATAGGTGTATTTAGAATACAGTATTAATTCTATTTTGTAATTCGATTTTATTTAATTTGTGGTTTTAAGTCTTTTTTTAATTTCTTTTAAAACTTCATTTCAGTATTCATACAGGGATCTCGATCGCTTGGTGTGGCGTGCGAAGGCTTTGATTAGTGGAGCGCTCTCGAAAAAACAGTTTAGTCGCTGTCTTCCTGTTGACATGCGTGTGTGGATAGTCAATATGGTATTTTTAATCTTTCTCTGTTACGTACTTTGGTGATCTTAATCATCTATTGTCTTTTATTTTATTTTAATATATAGACCTATTCTTTCATATTGTTAACGTTTCGAATTTTCGATTCTTCAGTATTTCCTCCTATATTTTTAGTACCATTGCATTATCCAACATTTTGCATTAAAAGATTTATTAATAATAAGTAATCTTATCTTATCTTATACATATATAAAAATCAATGTTTGTTTGTGGGTTTGTTCGTCTTCTATGCATTCCTATACCATTTATCAGATTGCAATGAAACTTTGGAGAGTTTTCGAGTGTGTGTCTGCGAAGGTTCCTGTGAAAAAAAAAATCCAAAAAGTCACCCCCTATTCCCCATATCACCCCATAATTTAGGCAAAACCACATTTTTTATCCGATTTAGATAGGAATTAGTACACTTATACTTTAAAACAAACATAAAAATACTGCCTACATACGGTTTCCTAATTTTAATCCCCTCGCCCCCTTTCCAACCCCATAATTTTTTCACCCCATAATTTAGGCAATACCACATTTTTTATCCGATTTAGATAGGAATTTGTACACTTATACTTTAAAACAAACAGAAAAATACTGCCAACATATGTTTTCCGAATATTCATCCCCTCTCCCCCTTTCCACCCCCATTACGTTTTTACCCCATAATTTAGGCAATACCACATTTTTTATCCGATTTAGATAAGAATTTGTACACTTATACTTTAAAACAAACAGAAAAATACTGCCTACGTATTGTTTCCGAATATTCATCCCCTTTCCACCCCCATTACGTTTTTACCCCATAATTTAGGCAAACCACATTTTTTATCCGATTTAGATAAGAATTTGTACACATATACTTTAAAACAAACAGAAAAATACTGCCTACGTATGGTTTCCGAATATTCATCCCCTCTACCCCTTTCCAACCCCATTACGTTTTCACCCCATAATTTAGGCAAACCACATTTTTTATCCAATTTAGATAAGAATTTGTACACGTATACTTTAAAACAAATAGAAAAATACTGCCTACGTATGGTTTCCGAATATTCATCCCCTCTCCCCCTTTCCACCCCCATTTAGTTTTTACCCCATAATTTAGGCAAACCACATTTTTTATCCGATTTAGATAAGATTTTGTACACTTATACTTTAAAACAAACAGAAAAATACTGCCTACGTATGGTTTCTGAATATTCATCCCCTCTCCCCCTTTCCAACCCCATTACGTTTTCACCCCATAATTTAGGCAAAGCACATTTTTTATCCGATTTAGATAAGAATTTGCACACTTATACTTTGAAACAAACAGAAAAATACTGCCTGCATATGTTTTCCAAAGCGCATCACCTCTCACCCTTTCCAACTGAAAATGAATGAAACAGCAGTTTAAAATTTATATGTAAATATTTTTTCATTTAATCTATGTGCCTGCTCAAGTCCAGCAATAGTGAAGCATTGCCGGGTCAGCTAGTATTTATATATATATATACATAAAAATATGACAGTGAAGTAATTACCATGCGAACTCTGATAATGTTGTTTGTTTAGTTGGTTAAAACTCTTGACTAGGGAACGGAAGGGTCGGTTGGAATTTGTGCATCGAGTGTGTTGGGTGAGCGATAACGCTCTGACCTCGCATCCCCTTCTGGGCATCCAGATTTGCGCTTTCCATGGTTTCCCAAATCACTAAAGCGAATGTCAGGATGGTCCCCTTAAAAGGCGATGGCCGAATTCCTAATTCCTTCCAGATCCTTGCCCTCAGTCCTTTCCCGCCTCTAATGACCTCGATGACGAGGAGTAAGGCCAGAAGGGGGAAAAAACGATTTTTTGCGGGCCTTAAAACACTATCTATCACCTCTAACAAAGCTTTCTTTTATTTGTGTCAAGGACGCTCTGTACCGTAGGTACTGATTAGGTTACGATAGCCACGGCAGATGTGTATGCAAAGCTGAAGTGAACTCTGAGCACTGCTGCCAGCCTCTTGACTTTGAATATCCGCAGTTGGCCGCTAAAATGTCCGTAGGTCAGGTATAAAAATCCGGAGACTCGCTAACTGAAAGACTGAAACAATATTTATTGAAGAGAGAGTCAAAATTAAGAATACTTTATTTACAGGTCTTTAAAACAAAATATGAGCTTTATTTCATTTCAATCGTTGATTCACGTGAGCGGTTGCAAGGAAGCGATTCACAGTTATCGTCAATTCTCTAATGCAGTAACACTATACGCTGAAAGTTTAACAAAACATGAATTTAAGGAAACATTGATGTATAGTAAAAAGTAGCAAAAATCCTTATGCCGCGATTACACTCGCGCGCGAGCTTAGACGAGGCGAGGCGAGACACCGCGAACGCGAGAGTGTAAACGAAGCACTCGCGTAGTCTCGCCTCGCCTCGTCTAAGCTCGCGAGTGCCGCTCGCCTCAGTGGCGGTTTCTTGACGCGAGTCAAAGGCGCGAGGCACATTGTTTACAGCAGAGGTAGTCAACCTTTTTACCTACCGCCCACTTTTGTATCAATGTATACCTTATGAAACAGACGTACAGCGAGTTAGGGCCTTATTACACTAGGCGACTTGGCGGCGCCACCAGCCGGGCCACTGGTGGCTCTGCTCGTCGCTGGGCACAGGGTCTTATGGAGCTTATTACACTAGGGCAGCCAGTGGCGCCGCCAGAAACTGGTGGCCGGCTGGCTGCCCTGCCCGGCGACCAGGCGGGCAACCACTGGTGGCCGAGAGTCGTGGCGGGGCATTGCATCTTACGTAGCTTATTACACTAGGCCACCAAGCGGCGCCGCCAGACTCGCCACCACGCGTTCAGTCTACTGTTCATATGCCCCTTCCTACTTTACAATTTTAAAATTGCAGAGATACTGAGTGACAGGTTTGGTGGGGTGATGGGAGGGAATGAATCAGAGGAGAGTATAAATGACGAACCTACAAAACTTGAAATAAATTCTCAGGAAATTGCGAAGTAACTCAGAAAGCTAAAACTGGTGTAGGTAATATTACTACAGATTTATTAAAGATTGTAGGATACGATATTATACCTTACCTTAAAATTTTGTTCAAAATGAGTTTGGAGACTTGCTGTTTACCAGAGGATTGGAAAAGACCGATAGTAGTACCAGATCATAAAGGAAGGGTTAAAAATATGGTGAAAATTCCTGGTCAATTAGTTTGTCATCAGTGATAGGCAGAATGATGGAGAGATTGATATGCAAGTATATCAGAAATGTCTGTGAAGAAAGAAACGCGTTTTCAGATCGACAACATGGCTATAGGCAAGGATGTTTTTTTTTTTTTAACTGCTTTACGTCTCTCAACAGCGAGGTCTTTAGAGACGGGAAAGGATGGGGGGCAAGGAATGGGAAGGAATTCGGCCATTGCCTTTTGTAGGAAGCATCCCGGCATTTGCCTGGAGTGATTTGGGAAACCATGGAAAACCCAAATCTGGATGCCTGGACGGGGATTCGAACCGCCGTCCTCCCGAATGCGAGGCGAGAACGCTAACCGTTTCACCGCCACGCTCGGTAAGGATATTCATTTGAATCTCAGATAGTGGGCTATATGCAAGATATTTCAAATCAATTGGAAATGGGAGGCCAAGTTGATAGTGTGGCACTAGATCTTTTTAAGGCATTTGACAGAGTGAGCCATAAAATGGTTTTAAATAAACTGAAATGTATTGAATTGGATGAAAAAGTTACTTGCTGGGCACAGGAATTCTTAAAAGTCAGAAAGCAAAGGTTTAGAGTAGGAAATACATTATCAAAACAAGTGGAAGTAAATATTGCAGTTGCTGTTCATTATTCTAATGAATGACTGTATTACGGTCAGAATCTAGGTATTTTGCAAATGATACAATGGTATACAATAGGATCAAAACAGGTGAAGACTGAACAGTTGCAGGATGATCTGGATAGAATATCTAAATGGGTAGGTCAGCATGGAATGAAGATAAATGCCAAGAATAGTCGGCTTATAAGGTACTTAGATAAATAGATCTAAAGGTTAATTATGATTATAGAGTGGGGTCAGATTTGCTTGATGAAGTTTAAATTCTTGGCATAACGTTTGATAACAAACTTAATTGAGCAGGTGGTAGAAAAAGGTCACAAAATCCTTCATTTGCTGGAGAGGGTGATGAGAGGATGTATCAGAGAAGTTAGGGAGTTGGGTTACAAAACTTTAGTCAGACCATTTGTTGAATATGGTGGTGTAGTTTGGTACCACATTTTGGTGATCAAATAGATAAGTTGGAAGGTGTGCAACGAAGAGCAGCTTGATTTGTGGAAATTATCGCAGGACCTAGTCAGTAACTGATATGATACAGGAGCTGGATTGGGAGTCATTGGAGGAAAGGAGGAGGGTGAAGAGAGTGCTGGGAATGTACAGGGCATATGTTGGTGATGGGGCTTGGAGGGAAATTGGTAAAAGAATTAGGAATAGTGCATGGAAGGAGAAAGGCGACCATGACCACAAGCTTGGGCTTTTGGTCATGGTCATAATTTACAAAAAAAAAAAAAAAAAAAAAAAAAAAAAAAAAAAAAAAAAAAAACCGAAACGCTTAAGGATTTTAAAATTAAAAATTATAAATCGGAAAAGTAAATGGGGAAGGTATTTAACAAAAAAAAGACTAAACTATAAAAGAAAAATTAAATATATACATAAGGGGGAAATTAGATGGCTAGGAAAATTGCTACTAGAGTGTTAGCTCCATCGCAATTAAATTAATAATTAATTAAAAATAATTAAAATGAAAAAGAGAAGATGAAGGGAGAGAAAGATGTATGTGCATCATATTCTATTGCTAAGTGAATCTATACTCTTTTTGATGAACTGTATTCAGACGACAACAAGTTTTTCAATTACTTAAGAATGTCTAAATCGTCTTTCTCCTAATTATTGTCCTAATAAAGGTTGATATTACCGGGAAAGACACAAAAATGGGAAAGTCGTGGCGAGGCATTGTTCCATACCTCGCCTGGCGACGCAGCCAGTCTCGCCCCCACTCGTTTTGGCCACCACGTGTTCAGTCTACTGTTCATTAGTGACGAGATAAAATGTCTGATAACAAGTATACACATATGCTCCTTCTTGCACTTTTAATGAAAAGGAGAAGGCGAAGGGAGAGAAAGATGCATGTACACCCTATTTTATCGTTAAGGGATCTAAAGGGTTATACTATACTCTTTTTGATGAATTGTGTTCAGATGACAGCAAGTTTTTTTTAACTACTTAAGAATGTCGAAATCGTCTTTCTTTGAATTACTGTCATTAATAAAGGTTGATATTACCGGGAAAAATACGAAAATGAGAAAGTGCATCTCACCAGAAGAGAAACTCGTCGTCACTTTAAGGTAAGAAAACCAATAACTTGTATTAAGTTATTAATTTTATTGCATTAGGATACAGAAAATAAAAAATATTAATCAAACTGTTTATCAAGAAATATTGATATTAATGCCAAACTTCTTGCTTTTTGCTTTTCCCTTTTGTATTCTCTACACTCATTTCCACAGTGGCATTCTGTAGTTCACTGGACATACTGAACTACACAGTTCGCGTACAATGCAAGGAACGGTAGACAGCTCGGCTGTGCGAGAATGGAAACAACGAGTGGCTGGCTGGCGGCGCCACCAGATTCCTGGTTGCGTCGCCAACAGAGACACCAGTGGCCCAGAGACACCAGTGGCCCGGCTGGTGGCGCCGCCAAGTCGCCTAGTGTAATAAGGCCCTTAAAGCCCATAATAATAATTTGCCAAATACTTTGTCTGACTTTCGCTACGTTTGGCACAATAAGTCTTAATAAAACTACTCGCTGTAGTTAAATTTGTCTTTTTATTTATACTTTGCGTATATAAAAGGACGAAGTTTGGTGAAATTAGATTTTATTATTTAGTTTATTAATGATATTCTTAAGGCAGATTATGTTAAAATAAAAACTGGATATCTTGGTCAATTTTGCAAGGCACAAACAAAGGTCTCCTCTTTCGGTTTCTTTCTTTGGCTATAATATGATTAACAGCACAAATGCCTGATTACATGAGATATGAAGGAAAAGGTTTCATTAAACTGAATATCAGTTGTTATACATTTTGATGTGACAGGTGTTTTTTTTTTTAAATTATTTTGCCTCGGGTTTTCATATCCATCACTATCGAATTTATGTTTACTTTCTGCGTCATATACGATTTCTAAACCTTCTTCCTGTCAAGTTCTAACAGCTTCTTCAATATTTGCGGTAGAAGGATTTTTCATTCAGTCATACACATTGAATTTCAAAATATCTACAAATCGTTTTTCCATGTCTAAAGTTAGTTGAGGTGGGTACTAAATCTGTCAATATCCTCTGGAGTTATTATTGTTTATTGATAATAATTCAGGAAACTATTGAAATTTTCTTGTTAATAGATTGTAACGCAGTAGTTAAAAGTTTTCAATAAATAATGACACACAGAACATTTTGGTAACCTATAAGCGTTTTATTAGCTCCTTTAAGATGCAAATCAACATAATTAAATCTATAAATGAATGCAATTTTTCTCGGCGTTGTTTATTTATAAACGTTTCTCGGGAAACAAACCGAGTAATATTGTGCATCAATAATAATATTACTTGATTTGTTCACGAGAAACGTTTATAAATAAATCATTAAATCTATTTTAAAAAAGTCAATTAATTTTTTAAAAAAATAACGAAAGCGTTTAACTATTGGACCAAACCCCCACAGCCCACCACGAAAGCTGGCACGCCCACTAGTCATCCATGAATGATTTCTAGCGAGAATGTAAACGGCAGTTCGTGTCTGCGCTCGTGCACGAGGCGCGAGGCGAGAGTGTAAATGCGGCATTAGAAATTTTTTAAAAATCCTTAGAGTTGGCAGCACTGGCTCTGTCACTCGGCGGCCGAAGAACAACTATTCGGGGACTCCCAGTCAATAATGCCGTACGCATTATTATTAAAGTTTGTTGAAATTTAGTGTTCTGACCAATGAAGGCTGAACACTATTATTAGGCATACGCGTAAAGGGGCCCACAGACGATCAACTTGGTTGTCAACCTTGTCGTCAACTTGCCGTGTTGAAGACTAAGTTGAACGTCTGTGGGCAGGTTGGTGGTTGAGAGTCAGGTTGAGGTTTTGGTTGAAGTAAGATCAAACAGTTTTGATATTTGGTGGGCGGAGTCTAATGTTGGATACCTTGTTGTAGCGTCTGTGGGGAAGTTGACGACAATGTTCTCAACATCAGTTGTAAACGTGGAGCTGTTCTGTCTATGTTATTGTTTTTGATCAGTTGATATTTATACTATCATCTTTTTGAGGTCAAATACTGTTTATTGAATATGGAAAGTGTACCGAACATTCAAATTTGGGTGAATTTTCCAATACTTTGAAAGAACTGCCAAAGCTGTGGAATTGAAATAGGAAATTTTTCAGGATCGCAACCAACAGAAGAATGAGTGATCAAAACTATTTATTTCTTTGGCAACAAATTGAGCTAAATACGTATATTCACAGTTATAAGAATACAGTTAGAAATTTTGGAACTTGTTACCGGAGGGGATTGAAAAACGTGAAACTGAGTTAAAGAACTAGAGCCGAAGAGGAGTACGTGCTAAGTTAATGGTACTTCAGATCACTGAAATTCCTACGTTACACTACAAGTCTCAATGATAGGGTGTGGCGATATAGAGGTGAGAAATTTTAAAACCTCGACGCTGTCCCCACTAGCTAAAAACATCAGTGTTTCCAACAGCTGACCGAGCGTGCTGGGGTGAGCGGTGACCTTCTGTCCTCGCATTCGAGAAGACGCGGATTTGAATCCCCGTCCGCCCATCCAAATTAGGGTTTTCCATGGATTCTGCAAGTCACTCCAAATGAATGCATGAATGGTTCCTTCATAAGGTCATTGCTGAATTCCATCCCGTTCCTTGCCTTCAGTTCTTTCCTGCCTCATTATCTTGACGTCGACGACGCGTTATGCAAAAAAAAAAGAAGAAGTGAACAATCGCTTATTCACATGAATACAATCCTCAGGTTCGTATCATTTTAAATAAATGGTCGCACTTTATCCAATTCATTAAAAAATTTACTTCCTGTTCTTAAAACGTTTTGCAGTGACATGTTGTTCGCTCATTAAATTGGAAATCAGAATTCCGGACGCGGTTTTAAATATCGTGCCTTTGTGACAAGCAGGAGACACATTACCGTCATGTATCTCTCGTAAAACTAAAAACTGGAATGCTACCTCACTCATTTTTTCAATAATAAAGCTATACTATAACCAAAATACTTAAAAAAACAGTAATTCAAAATAATAAAATTCAGCAATAGAAAACACTCAACAAATAAAACCCGATGATGACACATACTCGAATGTGATGTTTACAACTTGGTCGCCAACATTTCGTTTCGTTTGTGGCAAACGCTGACAACCAAGTTGACAACGTGGTTGTCAACCAAGTTGATCGTCTGTGGGCCCCTTAAGTAACTTACAGATTTTCGTCTTTGCGTGTCAAATGTCTGCGAACTTATGAGTGTCACTTAGAATGGCTGACGGTCACTCGAGTCATTCTGTTATCCGAACACTGTCATTGAGAAACTAACTCGCAAACATTGCGCCCGGACTGCTTTAAACGACCTTAGAACACCGACAGCAAATTTTGTATCATTATTCAAATAATTTCTATGTGCTACGATAGCAGAAACAAAGATGTGTCAATCAAGTTACTTTCGCAGTCCCCTTTTCCCTGCCTAACAAGTCTAACCTTCGATGAGAAATTCCAGCTGACTCACGTGAGTAGCATGTCTCAAGGCCCAGTCAGTTCTGGGCGTCGCCATATGTGTAAATTTAAGTGCTAATAGTGAATAACTAAGCAATCCGGCAGCTCGGTGGCGTACTTGCTTCTGTAGTACACATATTACAACTTAAACCATACCGAGTATGTAGACTGTATGCCTCCTGCAAAACTTAGGGTTCCGATCCCAAAGGAAAACGAAGCCCTATTGCTGACGTTCTGCTGTGTGTCCGCCTGTTACACACATTCAGCACTTAAACTCAATCTGCACAAGACGTGTGTGCTGTTGGCTCAGAACCAAATATCGTATTGAAATAAACAAATGTATATCTGTATTCTTGAGGATTTTCGTGAGAAAAGAGGGACTCGGAAAAAATAATTTTTATCTGCTCTATCATGTGAGTCATGGAGTCCTAAATTTTTTGCGTTCGTTAAGTAGAAAATTTAGCTTTTTTTTTTTTTAAAAAAAAAAAAAAAAAAAAAAAAAAAAAAAAAAAAAAAAAAAACCCGCAGTGTTTTGGACGGGATTTTCGCATTTTCAAAGTTAATGGTCTAGCTTCAAAACTGAGTTATATCTTAGCAATCTGCGGGAAAGGGAAACGGAGCACAGAACAGATAGTCACCTCTGATCACAATCCATCTCACATAAACACCAATTTTTTAACCTCAAAAGATACCCTCCAAAGATCACACAACATGCAGATAAAGGCTCCTTTCTTTGAATTCTGCTAATATTGTTTCTGTCTATGTAGTTATTTATTTATTTCTGAAGTATAGTACGCAAGAATGTATAGAAGATTAAATCAAACTACTATATCAAAGATTATTCCAATAAATTGTAATATTTACTTTATTTTAAAGGTTAATAGGATGCTATGTTACTAACCTCAAAGTCCGAAAAGAATTTTCCGCGTAATATAAACTTTAAGGTTGATGGCATGTATGAAGAGTATTTCTTCTTCGTACTAAAATGCCTAATTTTCACGTAGTTTTATGAACACTTCATTGGTTAATTTTTTAATTTTTCTATATTACTTTACGTTCTCTGTGAGTTAGGATAATATTTGTGCAAATTTTTCCTCTTCGTATTAAAATGTCAAGTAGCTTTAACTGGTAATCATTTGTTGGTAGTATATTTTTTTTTAATGATTATATTTACTTTTCCACATTCCCGAGACTATAATCACATAGGACCAAAACGAACATATTGAGATGTCCCATTCGATAAATCTCAAGGTTAATCAGCAACAAGAAATGTAGTAGTTTGACTCAATGGTTTTATTGCCATAATCTGTAATCTATATATCTATAAATGAGAAAACGAGAAAGTTCGGATGTGTGTTTGGATGTACGTCTGCAGTCAATCACGTCTTAATAACTCAACATATTTAAATGAAATTTGGCATGAAGTCAGTTAATTGCGTGCGAAGTGTTATAGGATAGATTTTATCCCGCAAAAACGCATAGTTCTTTTAGAAATTGCCATTAATATCAATTCGGAAGCAACAAAGAGTTTCCTACTTCGTAAACAGCCGTGCAACGTTTACTCTTTGCTTTTTACATAAATCGCAAACACTGCTTTTCAGAAATAATAGTGAAAACCTTCTTACATATGCAAGTTTGTGTTTAGTTTAAAAGCCATAAAACTGATGCACTTGACAAACAATAGTTTGGAAGCAGGAATTATAAATATGTACTTAACCTTAAATTAAAAAAGGTAGGTACTGTTGCTAAGTTCGTAGATTTTTTCATTTGCGTTAATATGACATCTCAAATATTGCACCATAATTTCTATCGTAATATACTAAATGTGAAAAATCAGAGCTTGGAAAAAACAACGTAAAATGCTATGATTATACCAGCACGAAAGTCGATTTACTAAAAGTGTAAAATGGCGGTGCTCGAAATGTCGTATTTATAAAAATGTTACGGATTCCATTCTATCTCGGTTTTATTTATTTCCTGTGTGTCTTCTTTTTTTCCACTATACATTCTCTGTAATATTACAAATTATTAACAAACCCTTTTTTGTTAAAATTTTTTTGTATAAATCAGTACAAATAGTAGACTATGATTTAGGAAACAGTGCTTTTTACTTACTGTTCAATTTCTACAAATATCTAATAAATCCGGTTCAAGTTTACGTCGCGATACACGACGATGCTAACTTAGGATAAAATAATTGTTTCAATGCGCGTGTGGTTGAGGTTTTGAATTTGTAGCGCCAATAATATTGTGGTTACATTGATATTCAGCCTGGACTAGTGTTGCAAATTGAAAAAAAACATTTTGTTTTTTTTCAAAATTTTGAAAAAAAACATGAAAAAAAACATGGCACCGTTGTTTTTTTTTCTAAATTTGGTTTTTTTTCAGAAAAACAATATATTTGATAAATTATAGTTTTATTTACATTTTACATTGTTGTTTTAAATATTACTGAATGATATAAATTATTACATAATGTTTGATAAATGTATCTCTATAGGTTACATAATATTATTCATCATCGGTGTCAGTATTAGTATCACATTCACTGGAATCAGCGCTACCAACACTAGTTTGGTCGGTGTCGGTGTTTTCACTTTCTCCTTCTGTTTCCTCTAGTTCCATCACTTCAGAAACATTTGCATTTCCTTTTCCTGGTTGTTCTTGTATTGTTCTCAGACGATTTTTAGATTTCAATTTTAAATTGTGAGCAATGTACACAATTTTGCTAGCTCTATAATTTGTCAGTCTATTCCTTTTTTTGGAATGAATGTCACTGTAAGTACTAAATGTTCTCTCAACTGCAGCCGATGTAGTTGGAAGGGTTAGAACTCTGATCGCTACTTTAGATAAGGCAGTCGACTTGCAAAGTCCTGCCCACCAAGCAATAGGAGTAAGCTCTTGTGATTTCGGATATCGATTACGCGCAATATTTCATCGTTGGAAGACCGTGGCATTGAGCTTGTCACTGTGGCACCGTTCATAAATACTGCGCCGTTAGTTCTGTATTACGGTCTTTTAAGTTTGAATTTAAATCTATTAACATACAAAATATGAGCTTTATTTCTTTTCAATAGTTGGTTTACGCAAACGGTTGCAAGGAAACGATTCATAATTACTGACAATTTTATGACTCGGTATCAGTATCACTATGCGCTGGCACCGTTCGTAAAAGGAAATTTTCAGTCAATGTCGCCAATACTTTCGTAATTATTGTTTTACTGAACCAGAAAAATATAGTACATTTAAAAATTAAGATAAGTACTTAGTATAAACTCTAAAACAGTCATATTAAACGATAACTGCCTTACAAAATTGAGATTTAGTAGTTGTGAAAAAAAACGTGTTCCAGAAAAAAAACATGTTTTTTTTCAAAGTTTTTTTTCATGTTTTTTTTCAGGCTTGAAAAAAAACCGTTTTTTTACAACACTAGCCTGGACCATAATGAAAACTGAATGTTTTTGTCACAGCCAATGGCATGAGAAATTTAGTTATCAGTTATTTAAGCAAATATCATAAGCACTATGTCACGTTGTGACGTTATGTATCGCCACGTAAACTACTCCAGTAAATACTTCACTTAAAACGAATGTATTCAATGACCTAACGTAGAGACTTATTGTTTCATGAAGCAATATTGCAAGTCGTTTACAACGCGATACACCTCATTTACACGGAGCTTATGAAAGCTGCTTATTTATTACTAATAATAACTAAATGACTTCTGCCTTATACTGTAACAAAAACATTCTGGTCCAGGAAGCATTTCAACCTAACCACTATCTCTGCTAATATTGCCGCTACAAAATCAAACGTTATGAACACACCTCAACACATTAAATGCATTGGAACTGTATTTCGAATAGTAACAGATTTTTCTATATCAAGATTCCTAATTAGTGTAGCATAAATTACTATCACAATTAATTTCATTATACGCCTTACTAAATCACGAGCAGTAACAGTCACCTTATCGCGATGTAAGCTTGACCAGCAATATTAACAAAAATTGTCTTAGAGTTGTAGAGAATTATGAACTTTCCGTTGTACACTGTAATTTACAAGCAGTATAAATTTTTTAAATAGGTAACTGCAATAATGAATGAAGTTTCATATGTATTCAGTATTTACTTTCCTGCGATCTGAAATAATAATTCACGTTTCTAATGTATTATTGCGCGAGTGATAGAAGCTTTGATTTTCTAGCGGTATTATTAGCGGAATTTTTCACTTTGTTGAAATGCAGCCTGGACCAAAATGAGAACTGAAACATTATTAATAGTTTAAGCTTCTTTCACGAGCACCATTTTAGTGACGTCATGTATCGCTTTATAATGATATTGTATCAAAAGATATATAATAAGCTTGGATGATTTAGCAGAACACACGGCATTGCTCGAAGTAAATTTTTGAAATTTATAAATGTTTTATTCAGATAGTGGAGAGTCAGAAAAGCAGAGTGGTGATTTGCCGGTAGACATTCAATTCTGTTTGCAGATTCAGAAACCTATTATGAATAAAGAATCTATTACTACTTTAACATTGTAATTTATATTTCAGAGAAGAATTAATGGATCGAAACGAACAAACTATAGTATACTGATCTACATGCAGTCAACTGTTTTCACAGGTAGAGAAACGAACATTAACACTGAACATTATGAATAAAAGAATCAATTATTACTATAATACCTAAATTTCTGATTTAAAACAGAATTAATTGATGGAACCCACATATCTTCAAAACAAAATTAATATTCAGAGAGCAAATTAAGTTCACTTAAAAAAAAAAATATATACATTTTTAGTTTCGTAATTTTTTAACGAGATCAACGTCCTTGGGCCACTTAGGTATTTATTTGCTCTTTGAATGTTAGTAAACTTTCTGGATGTTTAGTCGCTTCCATCATATTTTGACGTTTTGAGTTTCCATTAATTAAAACTATATTAATTTTTATTCGCAAGTCTTGAAATTAGTAATTTTAAGAGATGCCGGGTAAACGAAATTCAAATCTCTCAATGAAATGTAAGAAAACTACGGCTGTGAAAAAAGCCAAAACCCAGGAACAAATCCTCTAGCAGAGTTGCACAGGGTTGAGCACTTAGCACGTATTGCGGCTTCTGGAGATGCTGAATTGCCGGAGCAGTCACAAGTTGGGCGACAACACCAAAATGAACGCTTGGTGTCTGGAAGATCACACCGGGAAAATCACGAGCTCGGTGCTTGCTAAGAGCAAGCGGATTGGCAATCGATCTCAAAAGCTTCTGAAACACCGAAGCAAACAAAAAGACGGCAATAACAATATGCCACATATTTGGCATTGCAACGAGTTGCTGAAACACCTGAACAAACGTGAGCTCATTTCTAATGTTTTCCCGAGCATTCAACTAAATATTATCAATGACGAAAACTGGTTATGTGAGAAGACAATACTTGCCCCGAAAAATGATTCTGGAGCAAAAATATATATATATATTAGAGGAAATAGTCGGGGAAGTGACAACACACTCTTCCATCGATACAGTAAGGTTAACTGACGAAGCTGCTACCTATCCCGTCGAGTTTTCAAATTCCTTCGAGTTATCTGGGCTATCGTCCCATAAACTCGAGCTTAAGGTTGGCACTCGAGGTCTCCTGATGCGTAATCTCGACCCCCCCCCCTCCCCTCAAGGTATTGTAATGGCACCAGATTACACATCACAGAACTAGGAAGAAACATTGTGAAGGCGACAATTCTTACCGGTGCATGTATAGGGGAAGCCGTTTTAATTCCGCGTATCCCAATTATTCCCAGTAATATTCCCTTTGAATTTAAAACATTACAGTTCCCATTAAAAATTTCATTTTCAATGACAATTAATAAATCGCAAGGTCAAACGTTGAAATTGGTGGGAATACACTTGGATACTCACTGCTTTTCCTTTGGTCAACTATATGTTGCCTGCTCGCGAGTACCGAGTGCAAAAAATTTACATGTTTTTTTCAGAAAATAACAAATCCTACAATATATATACCGATGTATTAAACTGAAAATACTACTAACATACAGAATATTTTTATTGTTTTAAAAGTTGTTTGGAACAAATACATTTTTATTTTATTGCAGTATTTATTACTACCATCACCAATAAAAATAGCTCTAAAATTAATTATATGGTCATATTGACCTGGTGGCAAGGCTTCATTACGTCTACGCAATCAGCCCCTTTCGTAGCCACTTAACCTAACGCAGTAATCCTACTGGGCATAGAGGACCTAAGTTCAACGTGGAATCAGAACCACGTGAGCATTCTGGCACACTTCACATCACACAACAACCTGTGCCAGAGGTTAAGGTCGAGCTAAGGACCTATGGAAACCCTCTGCGAGACTGGGATTCAAGCTGGGGACTTTTCCATGTCCAGTTGGACGCCCTAACCACTGAGCGACCAAACCTCTCATCAAAATCTTATATTACAACACTCTTCCACGCGGACGAAGTCGCGGGTAACTGCTAGTTTACATTAATTTCAGTAAGTTAATTTGTTTTGATTATATTCTCAGTGCGGTTCGCGGCCTACGAGGTTATCGCGAAGAATATTTACTACCCTTACTTGTTAAATATGAAAAATGATGATGGTTGCATTTCCGTAGACAGGTGGGAGAGTAATAAAGAAGATAATGTACTGTGGTATGCTTGGTATCCAAAATCCAAAGTACAGACTGCCCTTGTGTTCCATAATGTCGCTGTCACTAATTTCTCAGTTGATGGAGATACCCTTAGCGCAGAGTGGTCTGGTTTAAAAGAATGGACACAGTGTTGTCATTGTTGATAGTGACAATCAAAAGATTGAAAGACATTCAAACAACGGTCGAAAAGTATGAAGCAGCCAACCGCCTCACAGACGTTGTTGGCATAAATAAAAGAGTGAAAGCAAAGAAGGGCCTGGTGCGCAAGTGCCAGCTGTGGGTTTGGCGAACCCGCGGTTCTCGAGCTGGAAACTTGTGATCGCCGCAAATTTCCCACACCGTTAACTCCTACCATGCTTGAATGACCACCGTAGGACGTGACGGTGGAACGTTGTGAATCCACGAGAACAGGGATCTCGGCTACATCGCCCGTATCGCAAAAACGGAACAAACCTCCATTAAAAAAAAAACCTCACGGTTTGGCACGTGCCGAAGAGGTGAATGGGTGGCCCCTTATACAGCTTCCCATCAATGTGCTGTGTTTAATTTCTTATAGTATTAACATTTTCGTCATGTTGGCCATTATAGAGCCAGCGACACGTTAGGTGTTTTCAGTTTATTTTTAATCCTGGTTGGCCCCTCTACAGCCAAATAGATATTGTAAAGTTTTAGGTCCTGGTGGCCTCTTTACAGCCACGTTTTTTGTGATTTATTTTATTTTGTTGACTGTGTGGCCGAACTCTTTACAGTCGACCATGTAGACAGTAATTTAGTATATTCTTAAGCCACACTATTAACTGGTTATTGTTAGGGTGCTAATGACACTGCTGTCGACGCGCCCTTAAGCCATAAAAACAAGAACAACAACATGCAGGCCAATGAGAAGAGAGAAATCGTTGCTATCTGGAGAGGACGACCTACCAAGGAAATGTTGTTAGTGGTGGGGAGTTCTTCCATCCAACAGAATCGATTGCTAATTGTTTCTAATAAATTGTTAACGTTTATCATTATGTGGGGCCAATCGGAGATAGACGGAGGAACGACCCGCCTCGAGACGATATGACCTGCGAGATGGACGGAGGACGGCGAGACACAGTACCGGATTAGCCACGTAGCAGGGGTTATCAAATGTCTTCTGGGGGCCCCGCGCCTTCTAAAGGTCCGTTCCCACGACCTCTTGTAACGGAGGGCGCCCCGGACGGATACGCCATAACACGCCGTTGGAATAGGGCCGCCTCTGCTAGCGGATATGGCACGCAGCTACCCATCACTAAAAATCACTGCAGTGTGTAGTGGTGCGCTGTTGCCATCCGTTTGCAGCAGAGGTGCGCACCCCTTGTGTTGCTGTAAAGTGCTCTGTGCCAAACGACACTAGGCAACCTGCTGGGGAGTTGGTGGCGAGGTAGCGAGGGCTAACCTGTGGCGCACGCTGATCCCTAAGCTTCGTCTGTTCTCTGTTACAAGACGTCGTGAGAACGCACCTTAAGGCCGGTTACACACTGAGCGGTTTCGTCCGCTCAGGAAATTTCTCCGTCGCCGCCTATAGAATTTGAGGTGTTTACACATTGAGCGATCGAACTACCGCTGCCATTTCAGCGGTGAAACTTTCATTGCTAAGAAGAGCAGGAAAAAGGTGAAGTGGTCGGGCGTCAGTACCTTGCTTTTGGTGACTTGAGTTTCTTTTTGTGAAATTAGATGTTAATTTAGTTAATTTGGTGTTTATTATTTCGTAGTTAGGTTTTAAATTTTTTATTTTAACTATTCCGTCGCCATAGAAATAGGAAAAGAAAAAACCAAAGGAGAACAGAATGTTTGAGGAACGATAACAGCAAATTTTTCAATTAATTTGGGATGTTTATATCGAGAGTTGATTGCGAAACTAAAGTATGTCATTCAAAGGAGAAATACACAGTTGATGAATTGTATTCAAAAGTGTGGAAATGCTGGTAATGACCTTGAAGTAAGCAGATTTCTCATGGACCTACTAAAGATAAACATTTAATTTTATATAATTCCAATCCCCTATATTTATTGTATGTTAATTAGGGTGAAAACTCCTTTAGGTGAATATGAATAGGTGTACAAGAAAAGTTTGAAAATTACACTATGCCATATAATGACTAAGTCTTTCATTTATTTGTAACTAATACATATATTTCCCTGTGTAACCGACTCATCATTGTTGAGTTTGCTCTACATTGCTTTTATTCTTACAAGCACAAACGACTAGTTAAACATTTTTGCTTAAGTTGTAATATGTTGAGTGTTTTAAAAATTATTACTTTACAAAGAAAAATAGAAAGTAAATGGCGAAGATGATGCCGAATGTACTAAACAGCTTGTCTCACTGTATTCGTCAATGCTGTGTTAAAAAAGAAAAGAAAAAAAAAATCTCAGAATGTCGAGCGACAGAATTTCGAATGTTGGAAGTGTTCCTTGGCAAATGTCTAAGATATGAGGACAGAGTTATATACTATTAAAAACCAAAATCTTTCTATAAAATGTGATTCAATATTATTCAAATTCTGCTTGAAGTTGTAAAAATTTATGTAAATACGTGATCCAAAGGCATTTTTCCTAATTTTCCATTTCGTCAAAATCATTCCACTTTCAAGGCACACTTCTTTCCTAGCGTTCCTGGTAGCGTCCCGATCGTTAAAAGAAACCACTGTTTTGTCTCTTAAAACTGGTCTAGCTTCCACTAACGAAATTAGAAGATCATTATCTATCACCACTTAACTCATATTACGATTTTTAAATTAAAAAAATGATAACTTTACACAGACTGAAAACGCACAAGCGGTTAGAATCCGCCTAATGTGCAAGCGCCCATCTAGCCACATGGGCCACTGTCTGGACTGGGGCGGTCAAACAACCGCCCAATGTCTAGGAGAGCAATTTGGGCCAACGCCGAAGGCGTTGGCTGTAACAGATAAGAGGTTCCTGTTGCCCTTATTGGCGACATCTTCCCCTACTTTAACTTGTGGTAGACTGACTTTGTTGATGGATTTTCCTTAACTAGTTGCTCTACAGGATGATCACATTTGGTTAAGTAGGTTTTAAGTTTGTAGCAGTGATTTCGGCCTTTGGTGCCGGTGGTTGCCAATCTGGTACTGGCCGATATTTTGAATGATTGGGTAGGTTGAGATTTCTGTTTTTTGATAAAATTTTGTAGCTATGGTTTTGAATCTTTCTCGCACCTTCGGGGTGTTGGCCAGCTTGTGGAGGTCGTCTGTGGGGAAGCGGAATGGTAGATGCAGTGCTCGTTTGAGCGCTCGGTTCTGTAGTACTTGCAGTTTATCTGTGTGCATTGCTGCAGCGTATCCCCAGGCGGGGCAGGCGTATTCCATTATTGGCCTTATCAGGGCTTGGTATATTTGGACACCGCATCTTTTTGGTAATTTTGAGTTTACGTTGAGGACAGGGTACAGTGTTCCGAGCCTTTTTTCTACTCTTGATTTTACGTCCTCTACGTGCTGCTTCCATGTGAGCCTTTCATCTAGGCTTACTCCCAGGTAGGTTACTACAGACTTATGCGGTATAATTTTGCCGAAGAGGTTCAAGTACAAGGGACTTGGGGTCCCTCGCCGGTGGAATACAATGGATTGCGATTTATCCGCATTGATTTTCACTCTCCACTTTGTGGCCCAAGCCTCTAGTAGCTCTAGTGCGGCTTGAAGTCTAATTGCTATTAGTATTTGGCTCCAGGAAGAGGTGAAATATGCGGTGTCGTCTGCGTAGAGTGATGTGAACACTTGGAGGGGTCTTGGGATATCCGACGTGAAGATACAGTAGAGCACAGGGCCCAGAACAGATCCCTGTGGTACCCCTGCGAGGACGCGTCTTCTGCTTGACATTGACTTCTCGACCCTGACTCTGAATCCTCTGTGGCTTAGATAGCGTTTGATTAACACTATGTATGGTCGCGGAATACCTGCTGTTATCATTTTCACCAGCAGTCCTTCGTGCCACACAGTGTCGAATGCCTTGGCCACATCCAGCATTACCATGCCGCAGTAGCGTCTGCGGTTGTACGCGTCCGTCACTTCATCTACTACGCGTACTAGTTGGTGGGTTGTCGAGTGGCCGGGTCTGAACCCGAATTGCTCATCAGGGATGATGTGGAGCTGGTGCACTTGGGTTATTAGGCGGTTGAGTAGTAGCTTCTCAAAGATCTTAGATACCGCTGGTAGCAGGGATATCGGACGGTAGTTTTGCGGGAACGTAGGATCCTTCCCTGGTTTGGGAATGGCCACGATTTCAGCTTCTTTCCAGGCAGCTGGATATCTTCGCTGTCTGAGGATGGTATTGAAGATCTGAGTCAGTCGCCCGATTGCTGCCACTGGTAGATGTTTTAGGATGTAGTTGTTGATCCCGTCGCGACCTGGTGCTTTCTTAGACTGTGTCTTTTTTAGTAATTCCGCTATCTCTATTTCGTCAACGTCTTCTATATCCTGTTCTTCTTCGTTGTTTTCTGTTGCTAGGTAGCGTCTGAGCTGCCGGCGGACTTCGTTGATGTGTTCATCATCGTAGGGCTCTGCGACTGGCTGGAAGTTGTTTTCGTAAACATCCGCGAGGGTGTTTGCCTTGTCTTCAGCAGTAAACACGAGGCCCTGTGGTCCATGGAGCGTTGGGACGCGTCTCCTTGGACGGGTGAACTTTCTGGTTTGTTCCCAGGCAGTTCCATCTTCCACCTTTAGTTGGGAAACTCGATTGTCCCATTGCTCCCTCCTATGGGCTTCGAGTCTGGCTTTTATTCGGCGCTCTAGGGTGTTGAGAAGGGTCTTGAAGGTTCGGTCTCTTGTGTTTTGCCAACTTTTTCGAACCTGGTTTTTCTCCCTGATTAGCGCCAAGAGTTCTTGGGGGAGTTGCCGAGGGTTCCCCTTCTTCTTCCGAGGAGCTGCGTTTTCCGCCGCCTTGAGCGTTTCTGTGGTCCATTTATCGGCTGCGGCGTTGACATCTTCTGTGCCGGTTTGCAGTAGGTCTTGCATTACTGGTTGAAGCTCGTCTTTGAACTTTTCCCAGTCTGTTCGTCTGTAATCTTTGCCACTATCGTCTTCCGTTTCTCCTTCCATTTCCCAGTCAGCGATGACTGGGTTGTGGTCTGAAGACATTTGGGCGACTGACTGTAGCGTTGGAGCCATAGGTATGTTTTTTGTGATGAAGATGTCTAGGACGTCTGCTCGGCGTCCTTCCGCCGCTGGGAAGTGAGTGGGCTTTTCCGGTCCCCACACTGCTAGACCAAGTCTTTGCGCTTCCCGCTGCAATAGCCTGCCACTGGTATTTGCAGCTGCGCTGTGCCACTCGCGATGTTTAGCGTTCATATCTCCACCCAGTATGATGCTCCCTGGAATTCTGTTAATAGATTTAATGTCAGCGGAGTCCAGCACTGTTCCGGGTGGGTGGTACGCAGCAATTATTGTAATTGGCCCAGTTGTTGTTTTGACTACAATTGCAGTAGCCTCTATGCTAACTAGGTTGGGCAGTGTAGTTGCATGATGTTTGATAGTCCTTCTAATGTAGATGGCGGCTCCTCCGCCCGCTGTAGGTCTGTCGCGCCGATATGAAGTATAGTTGGGTATCGTCACTCTAATCCCCGGTTTTAGGTGGGTTTCATTCACAAGGCATATGTCTATGCCCTCCGAGCGGATGAAATCTTGGAACTCTGTTCTTTGTTTGTAGAGGCCATTTGCATTAAAGGCACATATACGGAGGCTTTCAAGAGTTCTAGTTGCCATCTTCGTTTGATAGTCCTGCTTTGGTTGATGCTATTTCCGTTTTGATGATATTTGGCAGTTGTTGGATGGTGACCGCCAGTCCTTGAACTACTGCTGCTAGTTGGGCAAGAACCTCACGCATTTCACTCAGGATTTGGTCGTTCATTGTTGTTGCAGGGTGCATTGTGTCCTGATTGGAGCTATTCTTGACCCCAGAGGTTTCTTCTTGCGAGACCGTCGCCACTTCCTGTGGGTTAGTGGCGGTTTCTTGCCACGTTGGAGACTTTCCTGCTGGGGTTTTTCTGGTTTGTGTAGGAGGTGGCTTAGACTTTTTGAGCAGTTTTTGCCCTGACTGTTTCTTTCTAGCCTCCTTGTAGATGGGGCATCCTCTGTAAGATGCTACGTGCGAACCACTGCCAATGTAGTGGCAGCGCGCGGTCGTATACCTGCCGTCGACGGCAGCGCTACCGCGGGTTTTCCCCTCCGCCCAGTGTGTAAGCTCCCATTTGATCCCTTGCGCCACTACCTGAAGGGCGGCGACGGAGAAATTTCCGGAGCGGACGAAACCGCCCAATGTGTAACCGGCCTAAGGGGGCTCCGTCGCGCCTAGGACGCTACCGGCCCCGCACTGTTTTAATCCGGCCCTTGCAAGACATTCGTCTCGGCGCTAAGAGACGGCAGCAGGAGCTCGTGCACGGCAGAGGTCTCGAAGACACCGCCGGCTGTGCGAGACGCCGCCTACCTGTCACGGCACAGTCTGATCGCCTCCTGGCAGACACCGTGGCTCTTCTCGCAACGACTCGCACGGCGCCTGCTCATCTCTATGGTATCTTCGACGTCACAAGCCTCGTATACACTAGAGCACGCTCAGGCGAATGAGTCGCTCATTCATTTAGGCACGCTCGTTCGAGCGTGCTCAAGGAAAAGGAAATTTTGGTCGAACGAGCCTGGTTTCAGTGCTCAGAAAACGCTCGGCTTTGACGTGTTGTCACGCGTAGCTGCGGCCTTTATTATTATCCATACGACGTCAAAGCAGAGAAGAAAATTACCAAGTTGGTGGATTGAGGTGCCTGTAGACCAGTGTTTCCCAACGTGGGGCCCACGCCCCACAGGGGGGCAATTTGGTTTTTTTAGGGGGGCAATTTAGAAATTGACTTGATACGACTTTACCGCTTTCTCTTCGGGTTATTTAAATGCAATGTTAGATATAGGTACAAAATATAGCAAAAAAGCAAATTCTTAAAACAGTGCTGTAAATAATTATTAGATATAGTTTCGTTTGATGTTAGCAAAATATATCATCTGCATGATTTGAGTCGTCAACTTGACCTTTTTGGGATTCACCGCGTAATGTGCCGCCTGTCTCGGGAACCCGGACCTTTTAAAACGCGCCAATAACGCCGTTGTTCGTGATTTTTCCATCTTCATATTTAGCCGAATCTGGATTTAGTGCAGCAAATGATTTACTGATAAAAAAAAAGAAATCGACTGGATATAACACAACGTGGAGACTTGAGATTAAAGCTTACTAAATTGGAGCCTAATATAAAATTTCTATGTAGCAAGCATCACACTAAATTGCCATAATAAATCTTTATTAAAAATCTTTTGAATTTTAGTATTTCATTATATGTTTTTTAATTTTAGTTACTGTATTTCATGACAATATTAAATTGTTTTCTTTCAAAAACCATCCTATTTGAGTTTCTTTAATAACAAATAATTTTTTTATTAAAAATTATGTATGGGGGCAAAAAAAAAAAAAAAAAAAAAAAAAAAAAAAAAAAAAAAAAGTTAAAAGTGGGAAATGACCCAAAAAAGGTTGGGAAACACTGCTGTAGACGATCAAATTTATTTGACAAATTTGTTGGTCAAACATCATGTTTTCATCAAACAACAGCGCAAACGCTCAAACCTGAGATCACACAAATTTGTCAAACTTGCCTTTAGTTTAGATTGTTGCCTTGTCAGAACGTGACGCGTGCCGCAATGAGGAATTTTTAGCGTTGACTCTAACACTGTGTGTCAATAAAAAAAAGTACAGGGCGCGGAAAGAAGACCCCAAGTCCCAGCATCCTCCTTAGTGCACGACGCCCATTTAGACAAGGTTCTATTGCTGCAAGACCGTCGCTGCTCTGCAGGGTGCCGTCACGTCCTTGAATTTCCGTGAAAATCGGCAGCAGGGGGCACTGCCTCCCTGTCGGCACTCATGCTCAGTCTTCGTTTATATTCAGACATTTTAAATACTAAAGTCAGTGAATGATACTATTCTCCACGGCCGCATCTTATCCCTGAGTTGCCTCGCCCCCATCTTGGTCCAGTATGTCGAGGTATAGCTGCTAGCGACCATCAGTAGTTTGAAAACCCTTGTAGGTGCCACACGTTGCAAATCTTATATATATATAAAAATAGACGTGTTTTTTCCTATATTTCACTTTTCAGCCAACACTACCTAGCACAGATCACTGATGTTTGTGGGTGGAAGTAGCATGGAGTTTCCTGTCGCGCACAACGTTGGCCGAATGCCGATAGCTGTGGGGATGTGGGAGATATAATGATTAAAGTTGGTCAGTGCAGGGCGTTTTCATATTTCGACCAAAAATTCGTAACTCCGTATACTTCTCTTTCCTGCCATAACTACATAACATAGACCTTTGGTGTTTGTGTGTGGTAGTAGAATCGTCTTTCCTGTCGTGCACTATGTTTGTTAGATGTAGGTAGCTATGGGGGTGTGGAAGATATGGGGGTTGAAAGTGGTCGACCTGTGGCAATTTCATACTTCTGCCAAAGACAAAAGTGTCATGGTGTATCACTTTTCAGTGAAAACTATAGATCACAGATAACTGGCGTATGTGTGTAGTAGTAGCACAGAGTCACCTTTCGATCACAACAGCGGCCGAATTTCAGAAATTGTGGTACTGTGGTAGATATGGTGGTTGTAAGTGTCCGACCAAGGATATTTTCGAATTTCGACTGTCTCCGCATATGCCACTTTTCTGCCACAACTACATAGCATAGAGCATTGGTGTTTGTGTTTGGTAGTAGAATCTTATCTCATGTAGTGCACTATGGTTGTTAGATGTCGGTAGCTATGGGGGTGGGGGAGAAACGGGGGTTGAAAGTGATCGACCTGTGGCAATTTCATACTTCTGCCAAAGACAAAAGTGTCATGGTGTATCACTTTTCAGCGAAAACTATAGATCACAGATAACCGGCGTTTGTGTGTAGTAGTAGCACAGAGTCACCTTTCGATCACAACAGCGGCCGAATTTCAGAAACTGTGGTAGATATGGTGGTTGTAAGTGTCCGACCAAGGATATTTTCGTATTTCGACTGTCTCCGCATATGCCACTTTTCTGCCACAACTACATAGCATAGAGCATTGGTGTTTGTGTTTGGTAGTAGAATCTTATCTCATGTAGTGCACTATGGTTGTTAGATGTCGGTAGCTATGGGGGTGGGGGAGAAACGGGGGTTGAAAGTGATCGACCTGTGGCAA
Organism: Vandiemenella viatica; assembly: GCA_031002005.1. Lineage (NCBI taxonomy): Eukaryota > Metazoa > Arthropoda > Insecta > Orthoptera > Morabidae > Vandiemenella > Vandiemenella viatica. The sequence continues at coordinate 53,778 of JARYHS010015848.1, forward strand.
TTTCATACTTCTGCCAAAGACAAAAGTGTCATGGTGTATCACTTTTCAGCGAAAACTATAGATCACAGATAACCGGCGTTTGTGTGTAGTAGTAGCACAGAGTCACCTTTCGATCACAACAGCGGCCTATTTTCAGAAACTGTGGTACTGTGGTAGATATGGTGGTTGTAAGTGGCCGACCAAGGATATTTTCGTATTTCGATTGTCTCCGCATATGTCACTTTTCTGCCACAACTACATAGCATAGAGTATTGGTGTTTGTGTTTGGTTGTAGAATCGTATCTCATGTAGTGCACTATGGTTGTTAGATGTCGGTAGCTATGGGGGTGTGAGAGAAATGGGGGTTGAAAGTGGTCGACCTGTGGCAATTTCATACTTCTGCCAAAGACAAAAGTGTCATGGTGTATCACTTTTCAGCGAAAACTATAGATCACAGATAACTGGCGTTTGTGTGTAGTAGTAGCACAGAGTCACCTTTCGATCACAACAGCGGCCGATTTTCAGAAACTGTTTTACTGTGGTAGATATGGTGGTTGTAAGTGGCCGACCAAGGATATTTTCGTATTTCGATTGTTTCCGCATATGTCACTATTCTGCCATAACTACATAGCATAGAGTATTGGTGTTTGTGTTTGGTTGTAGAATCGTATCTCATGTAGTGCACTATGGTTGTTAGATGTCGGTAGCTATGGGGGTGTGAGAGAAATGGGGGTTGAAAGTGGTCGACCTGTGGCAATTTCATACTTCTGCCAAAGACAAAAGTGTCATGGTGTATCACTTTTCAGCGAAAACTATCGATCACAGATCTCTGGCGTTTGTGTGTGGTAGTAACACAGAGTCACCTTTCGATCACAACAGCGGCCGAATTTCAGAAACTGTGGTTGTGTGGGATGTATGGTGGTTGTAATTGGCCGACCAAGGATATTTTCGTATTTCGACGAAAGGCATGTGTCTCCGCAGATTTCTCTTTTCTGCATTGGTGTTTATGTGTGGTGGTAGAATCGTGTCTGTTGTCGTGCACTATGGTTGTTAGATGTCTGTAGCTATGGGGGTGTGGAAGATATGGGGGATGAAAATGGTCGACCTGCGGCAATTTCATATTTCTGCCAAAGACGCATGTGTCACGGTGTATCACTTTTGAGTGAAAACTATCAATCGCAGATTACCGGCGTTTTTGTGTGGTAGTGTCACCCATCGATCACAACGTTGGCCGAAATTCGGTAACTGTGGGAGTGTGTGAGATATGGTGTTTGAAATTGGTCGATCATGAATATTTTCGTATTTCATCCAAAGACTTGTGTGTATCCGCAAATTTTACTTTGCTGCCGGAACTATATAGCGCAGAAGACTGGTATTTGTGTGTGGTAATAGTATCGAGTCTCCCATCGTGCACTATGGTGGTTAGATGTCTACAGCTGTCAATATGAATACTTTACAATCACGAACGAAGTTGTGGGTACCAGCTATTATATTATAATTGTGGAAGTAAGTTTCTGTCTTTTTGTTACGTTTTGACGACTAATTGGCTATATCAACATTGATGGAATTTAACAATGAAATAGTGTAGGAAGGACACAGGACATTTTTTCGGTATGAATAACAGTTTTAGTCACGAAATTTTAAGAACTTATCGAATGATGAAAGACAGACAGATTCGTGTGTTAGTCTGTAATGTTACGTTGGTTGCTCAGTCGCGCAGTCTGTTAGTGTTTGATTTGTTAATAAATTTCGATAAGAAACAAAACTTATTATTTAGTATAGAAGTCAATTTGCTCTGCACTGTACTATTCATTTGTGTCTGTATAAAAGTTTCTGGCACCAATTTGTCTTCCTTTTTGACATGCCTTACGGACGTAAACCTGGCCTAAGGTGCAGGTCTAGAAGACAATGTGCTGCTATTAGATTATAAGATTCAGATGCTCATGTTGAATAAAGAAGAAAAAACCAAGCTAAAATAAAGCTGCCATCAGTTAACCCCCCCCCCCCCCTTTTCCACACACACACACATCCCCGCACCTTCGCTTACTTTTCTGTTTTTAAATATGTTGTAAATTGATTCTCTTCATGAGACAGATTATACGATAGGATGATATAATGATGGCTTTCCATCATATTAAGTCGACTCGGTGTTGTTTGGGACAAATCTTACGTTACTAACAGTTTTCTATATCCAATTCTGGCAATGAAACTCCAAGTCCACGCGTACGAAGTCGCGGGTAACAGCTAGTTGTTTATATTTTGTGTTTAACTCGAGTATCATTTACTTTATTTAATCTGCAATGATTCATGGAAGTGATAACGATAGGGATGGTGATGGTCTGTCAGTAACCACAACAGTAACGCCTAGTAACAGACAGCTTAGTTCCCACTAGGGATGTAACGGATACCCGTATCGGCGGAACTTTCGCGTGAAATCGTACATCCGCTTTAGCATCCGCTATTTTTAATGCGGATTTATAGCGGATGTTTTGTTTATATTGCAAAATATATTATTCTTTTCTCTTTATACGAGATTCTGCCTATCGTCGCTTAGCTAACAACAAAGTGGTCGTTTTTTTTCTGTCGATCATCCAATAAAAGTAACAATGAACTGAACGATGTTATTACGTAAGCGACGAATTTACAAGTAAAGGCCCGGGCACACAGAACGCGACAAGCGACAGCGACACACGATTATTTGTCGCGGCGCGACGGCGCTATTGTTGTAATTCGCAGTTTAGAATTAGGACGTTCACACACAAATAGGGCTGTTGATATTTTAAAAAATATCGGATTTTTGATATATCGATATTTTTAAAAGTATTACTATCGGATTCGATATACTCAAGAAAAAATATCGATATATCGACCCTATTTTATAAAGACAATGTTACAAAAACATTCTTTGTCTAAATAGGGTCAAATCTTGTGGCTATTTATTGAGGTATTCTCTTGAATCAAATCTTCAATTTCTGAAATAAAATAGTTTTTCACTGCATTTTTTCTTAAAAAAAAAAAAAAAAAAAAAAAAAAAAAAAAAAAAAAAATAAGAAAATTGTAACTTAACTATTACACATTTTTACTGAAAGTATACAGTAACAAAGTAAAATTTAATGTATTTCTTTGTGCAATATGGAAATTTAAGGCAAATAGCCTCATCAAGAGGAAAGCAACTAACTTACAAATTTGCTTCAAGACGTTTCACCTTTTGGAATGCCATTGTATAAACACAGATAGTTTTCTTATGGTTTGGGAGTGAAATCACCTATGTGTGCCAAATTACCTGTTTCCAGGACAACTGAAATTTGCTCGAAATTATGATGAGGGTGTCGTAATCGTTTCAAAGAGAATTCCACAAACTTCCAAAGTAAGGTGATAAATGAACTAAAATTTCGGACATTAGTTATGCTTACTAAATGCCATTTAACAATAAAAATTTGTGACATTAAAGGTTAAGGTAGAAGTGACCTTGCTTCCAGGAATTATTAATAAAAAAATAAAGTAATGTGTACCAATATTTGTGAGCAGCCTTTTTTTTTTTAAAAAAAAAATATATTCGCTGTATCTTATTTTTTTAAAAATATTAACATCGATACCCAGATTTCAGTATCCAAATATCGATATATCTTCCTAAAAATATCACTCACAAATATCGATATTTTCAAAAAATAATATCGATATATCGATATTTTATCAACAGCCTACACACAAAGCGATCCGTCGCCGGGCCGCAGTCTTTGCTGCGGCGACGAGCGACACAGTTGTACCAAAAACATGAACAGTCGCGCGACACAGCGACATGGACGATGAAGAAAAATTGATTGAGAAAGTGCGGGAGTTTTCCAGCTCATAAAAAATAATTTTTCGCATTCACAATTGAATTTTGTTAGTTTCTCACTTTTTGTATGTTTGTTTACGCTGTAATTATTTAAAATAAATAATACTTGTATTTGAGCCTATCTTTATTTCTTTTGATTGTGAAATAAATTGTCAATAATAAATTGTATTTTTTATTGTGACTATTTCACTTTGTGATGATACGCCTGATTTTTGGGGTATTTCCTAATATTGACCGCCACGCAAATGACACAGCTGCCTCCAAGGGAGAAGCGTCCAAAGATGATAACACCATAAATCGCTTAGATCTGTCTTAGGGGCAGGTGTCAAGAAGCTGTTCTCCTGGAAGACGACGGATTCGTACTCTTCCATCGTTATGATGAAGAAGATATCGTGATTCATCAGACCATGCAACGCTCTGCCATTGCGCAAACGTTAGTTGCCGATGTCGTGGTGATAACATTGGCACATGCATGAGTCATCGGCTGCGGAGGCCCATTGTTAGAAGTGTTCGGTGTACTGTGTGTTCAGACACACTTGTACTCTGCATAATTACTGGTGTTAGTTCCTCCACAGTTCGCTGCCTGTCCTGTTTTACCAGTCTTCCGAGCCTTCGACGTCTGGCATGAGGGGTGGTCGCCCAACCTCTCGATGTTTGTTGAAGACACTCACCACAGCACTCCTCGAACACCCGACAAGTCGTGCAGTTTCCGAAATACTCTTGCTGAGCCTCCCGGCCATCACAATCTGCTCTCAGTCAAACTCAGATAGATCGCGCGCCTTCCCTATTCAAAACACGGATAACACGCTCACTGATACACCATGCACCGTGCGTTTGTCTGACTAGCAGTCATTCCTCGTCAGGTGACGCTGCTATCGCCTGGACGGGTTTATGTCGATAGTAGGTAGGTGGTCATAATGTTCTGACTGATCAGTGTTTGTTTAAAATGATAAACATAAACCGAGACAAAAACATCCTAGCGACATTTCTGTGTATAACGGTTTCGGTATTAATTTGATCAGTTTTCTATCACAGAAAAAGTATAAGCCTAGGATTCACAAATTTTGTTTGTTGTACAAGCCACAGGAATATTATTTTTATTCTCATTCCACTGACTAGTGACAGCATCAATTGTTTAGGTATGAACGTCCTTCGTCTGACATGTTGTCTGGAATGCAATAAGCTAAACCAGCGTTATGGAGGGGTAAACGGAGTGAAAGTACCCCGGACCCGAGCACCCGAAAGGGGCCCACCAGCCACGGTCTCTAACTAAACAGAAATTAAACGTTGAAAATCTTTCTTAAAAAAAAAAAAAAAAAAAAAAAAAAAAAAAAAAAAAAAAAAAAAAAAACGTTATTTGATTCGTTGCATGAAAATTTTCTGAATTTATAATAAAAAAAAAGTTTTAAAGTTAAACATTTGGTCAGAGCGGGGGGGGGGGGGGGGGTTTAGGGCTGAGAACGTCAATCTTGGCGCCGACCCTGCAATACGAACGCTTGATAAGAGGACAGAAAAGAGCTAAAATCTTTTACAGTCATAAATGTGTAGTATTCACTTTTCTCTACCTTCAGTAGATTAATTACTATCAACATTTCAAAGCTCAGAGGCTTAGAAATTGTAGGTGGGTGCAGGAAAGGGGGAAGATGGGTTTGTAGGGAAAATGCCACCGGAGTGTGCGGTCCATCGCAATTTAATTAAATATTAAATAAGAAAGGTGAGCATCGTGACACTAGAAGCTCCTAATGCAGAGGTCATTTCAATGAGTGCATGAGTGAGGTACTGAAAGCTGGTTAAAACCGGATATAAGTTCAGCAGCAATTTTTAACAATAACATGAACGTTTTCCGTAAGGATACGTTGCTTTCTGATGGAGGTGATGTATTTATAGTTGTTAGTAAACACCTGTCGTGTAACGAAGTAGACATCTATACGGTCTGTGAAATCCTATGCATTAGACTAAACACAGCTAGGACAAAACTCGTAATAGGGTCTTTTTATCGTCCACCAGATGCTGATGTAACTATTGCTGAGTCCTTGAGGAATAATATAAGTAATATAGCTCGTCAATTTCCAGATCATGCAATAATACTAGGAGGTGAGTTCAACTTTCCGTGGACTAATTACATCCACGTTACTGGTGGCAGGGATAAAACATCCTGTGAAATTACTCTTGACCTTTTCTCAGATTTTCATCTTGAGCAGCTCGTCACTGAACCAACGCGGTGCCACAACGATAACGAAAACATTTTAGATATTCTCGTTACAAATAGGCCTGAATCATTCACGGAAATTTCTACCACCACGGGAATAAGTGATCATAAAGCTGTAATTGCTACAATAAAATTAACAGCTGCGTGCAAAAATAAAAAAGAAAGGATCGTTTACAGGTTCGAAAAGGCCCCAAAGGAGAGTTTAAGAACGTTTTTGAGGTATTATTACCTTACCTTTATAGAAGCAAGAGGCTCAGTTGAAGAGATGTGGCTTCGATTCATGCGTATAGCCAGGGAAGTTATGGACTTTTATATATACCGAAAAGGACAATCAGGGATGGGAACGATCCCCCGTGATATACACGTGAAGTTAAAAGGTTACTTAAAAAGCAAAGGAAGATACATGCACGCTCAAGAAGGATGATAGGAGTGAATTGATAAGGGAGAGGGAGTAATAGCAGTATTTTTGGACTTTAGGCGAGCATTTGAAACTGTAAACAGGGAACTGCTGTTAAAAAAATTAAAAAATATGTATAATATCACTGGGGAGGTTTATGCATGGTTAGAAAATTATTTAACAAAGAGGTATCAGAGGGTTAGATTCAATAAGGTTCTATCAGAAGAAAGAGAAGTGAAACATGGAGTCCCCCAGGGTAGTAAACTTGGTCCCCTATTATTTATACTGTATATAAATGATCTGGCAGAAATACTGAAGTATTGTAAAATTCACATGTTTGCAGATGACACACTAATTTATTATTATGGAAATAATCTAGAAAAAATGATACAGGTAATTAATAAAGAGTTAAAATTAGTTAATGAATGGCTGAATAAAAATTTGTTAAGTCTGAATGTGGCAAAAACAACATGTATGGTGATGGGGAAAAAGTTGTTTAGGGAACAGGCAGAAGCACAGCATTCTGTTGTGATTAATGGAACTAAAATTAAGTGGGTTCAAAATTATAAATACCTTGGTGTAGTCATTGATAATAAGCTTAAGTTTATAGATCATGTAGATTATATAAATAAAAAAGTAGCAAAAAAGGTAAATTTAATATACAAATTAAGAAAAGTGTTATCTAAACCAGGTAAACAGCTATTGTTTAAAGCAATTGTGCTGCCTCACATAAGATACTGCTCCACAGTATTAATCATGGCAAGCAAAAGAGAAATTATGAAACTGCAAAATACTTTTAATAAGGGAATGAGGGCTGTTCTAAATAAAAGACGAACTGAAAATGTCAGTAATATGCTTAAGGACCTAGGATATTTACATATTGAAAAGGAAATTATTAGAGATGTAATGACTTTTGTATATAGATTGGAAAGTAGTTTATTACCAAGATATGTGACTAGATTAGTACAAAAGAATAATGATGTACATAATTATAAGACAAGGCAGGCTAATCATTTCCATTCGACTTATAATAAAAGTAGTAAAGCACAGAAAACAGTGTTGCACAAAGGTTTAAAAATATTTAACAAATTACCTGATGAAATAAAAAGGACCAAAACTGTTGCAAGTTTTAGAGAAAAGCTGGGTAAATGGTTAGAGGAGAGAGATTGTGATATTTTCTCATGAAGGAGTTCATTGAAAATAACAGTCTGTTTATATTTGGTTTTTTTTTCTGTTTTATGTTTAATATGATGTATGAATTGTAATTGTTTGTATATATATTAGCCGTAGGCTATTTGAAAATAAATAAATAAATAAATTTAGAAAAGTTAGATGAGACAAGAGGACATGTTGCGATGCGCGAGGCCTTTAATGACTTTCGTTGCAATTCACTTTCCAAGAGTCTCAACGAAAACCCAAAGAAATTTTGGTCGTATGTAAAAAAAGTTAGTGGTAGTGACAACAATATGCCAGTTCTACTACAAGACGGTCGGGAAGTTGATGACAGCCGCGACAAGGATACCGTATTTAAAAATTCTTTCACTGACGAAAACATGGAAAACATTCCCGCTTTTCCACGGCGTGTAGAATTTGAGATGGATCCAGTACAAATTGATAGTGTAGCTATTATAAAGCAATTAAAGCTCCTGAAGTGGAGGAAAGCACCGGGTCCCGATGGTATGCCAGTAAGAGTATTTTCGGAATACGCGGAAGAAATAGAACCATTTCTGTCAGATATATTTCTTAAATCTTTAGAAGAAAGAAAAATACCTTCCGACTGGAAAATAGCGCAGGTGATTCCCGTTTTCAAGAAGGGAGATCGGAGAGATCCTAGGAATTATCGACCCATATCTCTAACATCTGTTTTCGGTAGAATTCTGGAGCATGTCATATGCTCTAACGTTATGAAGTTTCTAGATGAAAACTAGTTACTTATAGCAAACCAACACGGATTTCGGAAGAACAGATCGTGTGAAAAGCAACTGGCCCTATTTTCGCATGAGGCAATGAAAGTTATCGATGCAGGATCACAAGTTGATGCAATTTTCTTGGATTTTAAGAAAGCTTTTGACTCTGTACCACACAACCGACTTTTAGCGAAGATTCGAGTATACGGTATATCGGATCAGATTTGCGAATGGATACGCGATTTTCTAGCTGGTTGGTCACAGTATGTCGTTGTTGACGGGGAAGCCTCTTCTAAGCTAGATGTTACTTCGGGCGTTCCTCTAGACTGTCTAGAAAGTGTAATAGGACCATTTCTTTTCCCAATTTTTATAAACGATCCCTGTGACAACGTTCATTGCAGGATGCGATTGTTTGCTAATGATGCACTTCTCTATAGGGAAGTGAGGTGCTCTGACGAATGCTTAGAAATTCAGCGCGATCTGGATGTTATTACGGAATGGTGCAATAAATGGCAGCTTACACTTAACTGAAAAAAGTACAAGGCAATGCAAATAAGTAATAAAAAGACCCTGTTTGACCCACGAGTACGAAGTTAACAATTCAATTGTTGACAAGGTGGATTCCCTGCAGTATCTAGGCGTAAGCTACATGAAATGGGACTTGGACATAACTTCCGTCGTAGGCAAAGTTAATTCTAAACTACGATTCATAGGTCGTATTTTGGGAAGTTGTAATGCTCATACAAAGGAAACAGCGTACAAAACACTAGTGCGTCCGCATTTGGATTACTGTTGTGGAATTTGGGATTGATTGACACGTTAGAGAAGTACAGAAGAGAGCCGCTAGATTCGTGAGTGCCAGTTACAGTCCTTACATAAGCGCCACAGAGCTGATACGTGGGTTGGGCTGGGATTGTTTGGCGGACAACGACGTCGTTTTCATTTGAATTTGTTGGAGAATATGTAAAAATCTTTAATTTACGAGTGCAATGAAATACTTCTGCCGCCAACCTATTTAGGAAGGATAAGATTCGAGAAATAAGATGCCGTACTGATACTTTAATATATTGTTTCTTTCTTCATGCTATTCGGGGTTGAAATGCACAAAATTAGGATTGGCGCTTAGCGCTCTTTGCCACCTACATTATTTGTGAATTGCAGAGTATAGATGTAGATTTCTTAGAACAACATAAACTCTGAACTTCACGCTCACTGCAAATGGGTAACGTGTAGGATCTCCCAGCACTTTGCGTAAGTTCAATGTTCCTCAGCTGCTGTGACGTGGATACACGATGCTGCCACCTGGCGTCAAGGTTAGTACGCTTTCTAGCGGGACATATCTTCCTGACGTATCTTTGTGAGTGAAATAGTTTGTGTAAGTAGGGGAACAAACGCTGATGGTGTGTGTGTGTCGCGGATGCTGTGAGACCGTACTTTTATTTTTTTTTATAAAGAGGTGCTATAAATCTTTGTATTTAGTTTAATCATTGATGAAAAACAAACAGTGGTAGTTCATTAACTTTTGGCTATGCTCTTGCCGAGAAGTGGCATAACTGTTGAAAGATGACACATGCCAACTTTTCCTTGCATTGAGATTTCGCGTCTCGGGATAACTTTCGTGATATTCTAATGTCGGAAATATATTTGGAGAAGTCTCGCAAGAATGTGACTCACAAATGCTCAATAAACTAAAGGTAAATAACTGTTCACTATTTCTGTTAAGAAAAATAAGTGCGATCGTAAAACATGATATGTAACGTCAACCTGAATATGTCATGTTTTGGAATCGTGTTTTGTTTCTTAATACATTAAAAAATAACGATGTCAAGGTTTTGTTCGTTCTTTGAGGTGCTAAGTGCTTATTTAATGTTATTCTCGTTATGAAACAAGAATGTTATTATTTTTTGGTTGACATTAACTTCTTTATATCGCTGCTCCCTTTTTAACTTGTTCCATACTTTGTTTTATTTATGAAACCAATTTTTTAATCACAAATTATTATGCATGTCTTCTTCTTTATAGGGGTACTTAATTTTTGATACTATTATTTGTATCATTAATTTTCTCTGTAGTTCATCCTTCTTCCCAGCATCGAATTTGGTTCATGTGTTCTGTTATACATTATGAAGAACGTGATTTGAATTGAGTATTCCAAGGTAGCGTCTTTGTTATAAATTTTACAGTGGCGGAAATTAAAATTGATGGTTTTTTCTTGAGAATGGGATAACATAGCCTATAGTGATATTTTAAATAAATTTTTTTTTTTTTTTGCATTGTAATATACACATGAGAGATGCTATGTTGAAGGCATAAGTAAATATTTTTCTGCATCATTCTCTATCTGACAGGACACATTGGGTAACTAGTTGGGAGAGATTTTGAAGCCCTCATACTGGAGGATGTAATGAGGGATACAGCAAGAAAGTGATAGAAATAGGATACAGTACCTTGATCAGGTCTTGTTCAAGTATGTTGGGGAACATTATGAGTAACAAATACAGGAGTTGAAGGGTTTGCAAAGGTGGACAGCTAGGTTTTGTTTGTGAATATTGCGGAAGAACAGAGGTGCTGGCTTGGGAATCATTGGAAGACATGAGTTGGGAGAAAAATACGGCTGGGATTGAGTGAGGTGTATTGATGATGTATCCCGCATGAATATTGAGAGAATAATTAAGAGAATTACATGGGGAAAAAAAGAGAGAACCATGATCATAAACTAGCATTTGGTTTCTAAAGAAATATCAGTAACAAGAATATAGGGATAAAAATAATACCCATCAACTTACCTAAAACGTTAAAAGAATTTAAATTGAAAATTTGTGTAATGAAAAATTAGGTGTCTGTAAGGAAATTGCCGGTGGGCTATATGCAGTATCCAATGAGACACGTAGCAAGAGTTAGCAAATTCTACGGGCCCCACGCTTTCTGGTTATGGACGACCTTTTTTCTAGCTCTGCCACTGCCCTGGACGGTCAAAAACGAAGAGCCCCTTCTTCACATTTGCTATGGACCCTGCCCTGTTTTAATCCGGCTCTGGCTATATGCTCTATCACATTTAGTCAATTTTTGACTATAATTATAAAAACAGTAAATGTTACTTTTGTGGGCAGCACTATCATAACCATGGTGCCTAATTTGATAATAGGTTCTTATGTAACTCGACAATACAAATCAAAAGTGAAGAATAAGCTTGATACTCTTAAATCTTTTATCTCCATAGATATTTGATTTCAAGCTAAATAAGGAAAGAGGAACCATGATTTAGCGGAGATGCACAGAACCCCCCCCCCCCACACACACACACAAAAAAAATACTAATCAATAGTATAATTTTTTGGGTATAAAACTTTTTTCAGAAGAAGAAAATGGTTCAATATCTCGCTTAATTCTCGAGATATACCATCTCATAATATAGGTGGTTAGGTTGGAATGTGGCCTGGACCAGAGAGAAGTTTCACCAGAGCTGCAGGAATTATTTGCCAGAAACGCACAACGGGTGTTTTGTTTTCTTCCTGGTGGTTGTGGTTGGGTTGAAATGTGGCCTGGGCCAGAGCAAAAACGTAACCAAAGGCTCAAGTATATTTGGTTATAGCTAATTTTTGACCATCAGTATCTCGAGAAGTAAGCGAAATATCAACAGCAAAAAATTATGCCTCAGTTTCAGTTTCTTTAGTTCTGAAAAGATGGAAATTCATGAAACATGAAGAGTATTCCCAAGAAGTTAGAGAGGCATAAAAAATATCAGATCATCCTAGAAAACAAAGCTTTATTTTTTAGATTTTGTTTGTGGTTACAGGTTCCCATTCCTGTGACTTTCTTCGTGGGCAGTTTATGATAAGGCACCTTCACTACTTTGACTGAAAATTTGTGATGATAAAACTTGATACTTTTAGACATGAGTACACTGCATATCTTGCCTGGTAGCTCAGAATTCAGGGTCCCAAGTTCAGATACGACCATGGCTGGTAGTTTTTATGAGGTGTGCTTGATTTTAGGGGATTCGCTTCGATTTGTGTGGTTGAAATTCAACATTAAATTAAATTATAGGTGGATATTGCAGCAAATCAAAACACGGCTATCAGGTTGCAAGACTATGAATTTAATTTACTTTCTATACAACTTAGTGACAATTTGATGCTTTAGTTACAGGAAATTTTGAGATTAAAAATAAATTGCTTTTGTCCTGAAAATGCAGTGAGTGAATAATTATGTGGTATATTAGGAACGCTTTACATCTGAATTTTTGTTAATTAATTGCTTGATGATACTCTGAAATCTTTTATCTCCATAGATATATGATTTCAAGCTAAATAAGGAAAGAGGAACCGTGATTTAGCAAAGATGCACAGAACCAAAAAAAAAGCAAACAATAAGCAGTAGTATAATTTCTTGGGTATAAACCCTTTTTCGGAAGGAAAATAATGGTCTCCATAGGGTGGATTCAAAGAGAAACTTTATGGCATTTAACTGTATGAAAACTGTTAACTGTGCTGGAAAAAAACTAGATTGGTAGGCCTACAACAATACGAGAGAACAGAAAGAAGTGAGTTAATTATTGGAGACAGATCTCATACTGTCATCACCCATAGTAATACATTGTTCCTCTTACTTTCCTTGTTTATCTTAATATTTGCTTATCAGCTCCTTTTTTCCATCAAATGAGTAGATATATTTTGATATATGAGTCATAAATGATTCTTATCATAAGTATTTGTTTAGCAGAGAGAGTAAGCATTATAGGGATTACTGGAGATCCCAATTACGCAAGAAATTGGCGTCACAATACTGCAGTAGCCAAATGTGTGACACCACTAGAAATACTTCTCAAACATTTAATGGTGCCATACTACTGGTCCAGGGTCTATTACAACCTAATTTCTGCTTGAAAATACTTGTCCAGGATATATCACAATGGAGTTACTGCTTGAAAATAATATTTTCTGCATTTAACTACAGCAGTATTATGACGTCATTAGTGAATGATGTGTAGCAGAATCGCGATCTCCAGTAGACCCGCTGATATGCAGTGATAATCTTTGGTGTTTCCCTGTACTTATTTGAAATTCTTCCATTGTGTTGCTAGTTTCATTTTCTTAGATCGCTCCTGTTTACTAGTGTGATTGAAAGTTGCTGGAAGCTGCTTTAAATTTTATTAATTTCATTACATATTTGATTCAAGTGCAGAGGAGAGAGAGCTATTATGTAGCCAATAATTATAATAAACTTATTTCTTTTTTTACAGTTTTGATTGTACAGAGAACAGAAATCAGTGCCAAATAAAAATTTAAAAATGCCATAGGTTAACATTATTACTTTGTGCTATTATTTGACACATTTATTTCCAGTTGTGTACATTCTTTTTTACTTAAGAGATGTTTATTGTTCACTGCCTAGCAAGAACCAAGGTAAGATGAACTTAAAAAAAAAGGACTGATTAATAATATTTAATTAAATTGCAATAGAGCTCCGGTGGCCATTCCCTACACCCACCTAAATTTGCCCTCATCAAATTTTAACTTTAAATTCTTTCAATGTTTTTGGTAAATTATTCATCATTTCTTTTGGTAACTTATTCCAATCTCTGACACCCTTACCCAAAGAGATTCCAACACATGTAGCTGACAAAGAGGTGGAGACTAATGGTTTTTAATGTAATTTTGGAAGAACTTCTGTTATTAAACTAGGCACATCACTACTTTTTGATTATTAATTTTGTAGGCCACTTTACAGTAAAGGTATATTTTTTGATTGATTTTAGAGTTAGGCCAATACATAATCACTTTCTAACAGATCTTATAAATGCCGGAATCTACTGGTAACATAAACAGGATTCCTAAAGAAGTGGCATTATTGCTTTCTTGCCAAGTATTCAGTAATTTGTCAGTATATTCTTTGTGTTTCAGACTGGAAGAAACAATCGGTCCCAGTGTGTAAATAAACAATACTATTGGTTCTAATGTGCAAAGAGTAATAACATTGGAATGTGATGATTTTCATTGAGTAGCAGCCATGTTCCGGACGAGGGTACGCATTCACACCTGCAAGGTGATACTGGTGACATCACTGGTTTGGCTGCTGGTGTTTGTGGGGGTTCTTACATACTATTCGGACTGTGCAAGTGGTGGAAGTGGTTGGGCTTGTCCAAGTTCAGGGTCTGTGACAGCGAGAGCAGAGCGGGTGCGGTCTGTGCAAGGAGAGGAGCCGGTACGCAATGTCGCCAGTGCGGATTCCAAGCACGATTCCCGTGATGTACCTCAGCCGGGTCACTACCCTCTGTCCAAGTTGCACCGTTGGACTCCTGCCTCACCAGTACCTGAGCAACGAGGTCTGCCTGGCGAACGTGGCAGGCCAGTGGTCATACCCCCTGAAAAGGAAGCCCTCATGAAGGAGAAATTCAAGCTGAACCAGTTCAATCTGCTTGCCAGCGACATGATTTCTCTCAACCGCTCACTCACCGATGTACGCCTTGATGGGTGAGATATTAAATCAGTTTATATCCTTACAGCTCACCAATTTTATCCACTTTCACTTGTTAGTAACTGTACTTCAAAATTTTAATCCTAAATTCTTATTGCAAGTCACCACATGCTTTTTCCTGGCTCAACCTCCATTAAGAATCCTTCTGTGAATCTGTCACTTATTTTGATTATACATACACATTTTTTTATTTATCTATCTCCCCCTATCTTTTTATTTTCCTTATCCAATAAATATATATATATTCGGGTATTAGCTCTTTTTCACTGCCCCTCTACTTTTCCGATGTTTGAATTTACCCCCACTATTTTCTCAACCGGCGGTCTTTCTGTGAGGCAATCTCCGGCTGCACCCACCTCTCATAATGTTCTCTTGTTGAAGAAGGGTTTTTTCCCCGAAAATTACTTTATTTTTGTGTTTGTGTCTTTTATGTGTGTTCGCGCCCCACATCCATCATCTAAAGGTAAGTGGTGGCTCATTTCC
>JARYHS010015849.1:0-46979 GCA_031002005.1 Vandiemenella viatica
TTACACAGTCTACAAAACTGATAAATAATTAATGTATTATTGATCAAAATTGGTGGAAAAGTTGGTGCTTCTTAGGAAATACATCTCATCAGCAGGAGGACCTCATGTGTTCATTTTATCACAGGCTTCACTCATTTGGAAGTTTCTTGCTTGTTGATGAAAGATTTACAATTTATTTGCTGTCGAGTTTGTCTGCATAATGTAGCGAGATGGGCTGCATCATTGTTAGAAATGCTTATATGGTCATTCTGATAAAAATAGATATGCCCTTGTATTCAAGACGAAAATGGAGACCCAACTTCTTTGTTTTTAGATTCCTTGGAGTTGTTTATTCTAATAGTGAGCCATGTAGGTTTTGTTTTTCAAAAATCATTCCTTTATATTTCTGGAATCTTTCCTTGAAACAGACCCTAGATTGTATTTTCTACTAGCTTTATTGAACAGTGAAACAGTTGTAAGTCTACTCATTTAGTTGACAAACAGGTTAAGAAGATTGGTGAAGAGAAGGGGTTTTGCATGGGGCATGGACCAACGGTCTGTAATGTATTGCAAGAAAACTTTTCTGTCCATTTGTTGTTATAACAATCTAGGTGTACCATTCGTTCTTCCCATTCCTTTTCAAGAAATTATCTGTACATCAGGTTATGATGTTGAATTATATTCTGAGAACTGTTTTTATTCATGTAAATCAGAAGAATACTAGTAATTTACTGTTCATGAGACAATGTTACCTCATCAGTTGAAGCCACAGTCAGTGGTGGGATTATTTTTCTGTAGGTTCTCATGAATTTTCTAATCCAACAAGGAAATTGACAGTGACAGGCTTTACCCAGTATATAGTGAACCGTGTCATCAGCAAGTTGACGGCAGTCAAACTAAATGAGTGCCAGGAATGGTTTGCCGTCATCCTGTTATAGATTTGGTTATAATTTTTAATCAGTGTTCTTATTGTATCTGTTCAAAATGGAAGAAAAAGCCATAAATATCTCTTCAGAGGTATTTAAAACTTATTTTCAGCATGGACTGATAGTCTTATTTGTGATAAAGTGGCTGCATTTTGTCGCAGAACATTACTAAGCTGCATTATGCTTTACAAAGTGCTGCATGTTCTTTTTGACTACAGTCAGTGGCTGCTCGTGGTTAGGCATTGTGGAACCGCAGCATCATCCATGCTTCCATTCAAAATTAACGACACTATTCAATATACAAATTCTCTAATTGTAATGGAAATAAATAATTGATCTTAAACTTAATGCCAGTAATCAACTCCTTGTTCATGAACAGTAATAAAAAACAAAAAATATCCTTCTCTGGAACTGTACTTCTAACAGTGCCAGCGTTGCAGCATATAGGAATTGTGTGCATACACACTTTTCCAGCTCTGAAATGCACACATGCCCACGATGGCAAAATATAACTTTGCTGGCACTGTGGATATTAGTTTCGCAGACAATAATTTTTGCAGTTTTTTTGTTTTTTTTATTACTATTTGTGAATGGGGGGGGGGGGAGAATTACTGGCATTAAGGTTAATTATTACTATTAGAATTAGAAAAAAAAGTAAAACAGCAAAATAATAGATACAGTAGCACTATGGTTTTTGCAGTTCTATTTTGTGCAGTGCGAGTGAACCTACAGTGTGTTGTAGTGAGATCTTTGGTAATTTATTCTTTTGAAATCACATCAGATGATATATTTTTTCTAACATGTCACTATTTGATACATGTATAATACCATTTAATACTGTTTATTATATAACTTACTGATTCTCAACCTATCAAGTGTCCTTGGACCACCTGTGATCCATGAAGATAAGACAGGCGGTTTGCATGCAGAATATTAAAAATTTAATAGTAACTGGATTACAGACATTGTAACAGAAAGAAATTAGTAAAAATTCTTCAAATAAAGGATATAAGAAAATATAAGCCATATGTTTATAACCAAGCATTCTAAAAATCATGATTATTTTAATAACCAAGCAAAAATCTGGCAATCCAGAATGTGAAGAAATGGTTCCTTTTTACGATAGTCTTGTTGAAGGTATATGTCTTCAAGGAACCGTGGTAGGTGCTAATAACGATTGCTAAACACGGGTATAAAATTTGGACCTATAAGTTTGCGATCCGTAGAATTATTTTTGATTTTTTTACTGGTTGTCGGGTTGAAAAAGGTTGAGAAATGCTGATATAAATTAAATGTTTTATTTAAGTCTGCTGCAGTGGAAATTGGATGTATGGCTTACTTTAATCATTCAATCGGCACATATTGCAATATAAAATTTTATTTCTCATTAGTTATTCATATCATTGTCGTTGTCTTGAAACAATTTGAATAACAATTATGCTTTAGAGAAGATTAATCTGGCAGTTGATTCACATTTTGTTATTAATAAGTCCTATACATTTATAGAAGGTATATATAATTTTAACCAAGCTTTGTAAATGAGTGGTAACACTCTGGCCCCTCGTTCAGGAGTTCGCAGGTCTGAATCCGTCTGGTCATCCTTATTTCGGTTTTTCATGGTTTCCCGAAATAACTCCAGGTGAATACTGCAATGGTTCCTTCAATAGGCCATGGTCAGATTCCTTCCTGTTCCTTGTCACATTCCTTTCACACCTGTAATGACCTCAACATCGACAAGGTTTAAAGCCATAATAACTTCAATGAAATGGATGATCTCCATTTGTTTAGCTTTACTTTGGCATAGAAATGACCTGGCATAAATTAATACTCGGTCACATCTAATCATATGCATTGGATTTAGATCGTTTCCATGGTGCTGGCTATTTTGTTTATTGTTCTTTTCACATTTTTTGGAAAATTTTTACTGTGACAACATCAAATTGAAAAGAAATAAATTCTAGAACTGAAAGTGAGCTTCAAAAGTTTAAATGTTTACAGCTCTCTCTTTAAGAGAAAGTTATATCTAAGCAAATGGAGCATTAAATCCCAAATATGATAATAGTTTAGCCTTGTTATTAAGGCAGTCTACTAAGTCACGAGCTGCCACTGACAACAGTACATTACTATGTGAGAATTCGTCATTGGTTTGGTATGTTCTCAGTTGCAATGCATAACAACCACGCATATGGTTTATTGCATGAATGCTCTGTCTTTTTTGTCTGTTTTAATTTTTGAACTCTTATACATTCTTTTTGTGAACTGACAACCATGAAGTCTCTACAGGTGTCTTCCTTTTATTTACTTTTTTTTTTTTTAAATCATTAAAGGCATACATGCCATAGAGAAAAGTTGACGGCTGTGATGAGAGAAAACACGAAGGCGGACAAACAAATACACAATTATAAACACAGGCCTTCTTCATTAGTAGATAAATGGGCCATTGGCTCTGTACGTGTGCACACACAGAACGTCACCCAATGACCAGTTAGGTAGTGGGGGAACAGCGATGTAGTAGACTATCAATATGTCTAAGATAATACATTGTGGGCGATGGTAAAATGAATATATGTAGCAAGGGTACTAATACTGACGCATAAAGTTGTAACCAGTAAAAAAATAAGTGTGATGGGTTAAGTGGTTGGATTTTATCGGTGGTTAAAGCCAGGTGGGTGTCTGGTATCCAGGTTATTCTGGTACTCTAGTTCACATCTCCGGAGTTCTGTTGCAGTGGTGCTATTGGGGAAAACTCTGACTACTCTCACAGTGAAACAGTCGTTGAGATTGTTGGAATCATGGCTATTGGCATGTTCTGGTATTGGAAGGTTCAAGTTGCGGATGTGTACTGTTTGTCTGTGGCAACAGCAACTCTCAGTTAGAATAAACTGCTCTAAAAGAAAAAAACAGATAAAATAATTCTGTATATCATTTTTTCCCCATGAGGAACATGTTCAATAGGAGTACTAAGCTAAATGTGTGGAGTAGGAGGCCCAGTTCCTTTTCTGTATGTACAGTTTCTGTTAAATGTGATCACTGTGTGTTATGTACAATGTATTCTTTTGGGTTGCATGAAAGATGAATGGGGATGAAATCTGGTGTTTGCTCTTCAGATCCAAGTTTCAGAAAGCTGGCCACCAGCTTTAACATCTAACAGTTGAACAGCCGTCAGCAGTTTTGTATGATCTTATAGACTGTAGAGAAGGTTTTAATTCAACTCAGGAATAAGGTATACAATCTGGGATTAGGAATCAACTGGTTTAGTAAATGTTACATGACAGTGTGCTCGGACATAGACAAAATTACATGTAAGTTGGGATTTTGTTGAGGAAATGTTATGATTCTGGATATAGGTGGCAGCCCCGTGACCAGTTGGCAAATCATATTTGGTGTGCGTTAATTTGTCACAATTCTTCCATGCTTTGTCAGGTAAACGATCAATCAAAATATGGCAAATCAATTTTTTTTAATCACACCAGTTCAAATCCAGATTGCAGTTTTTAGAAGGCTGCTTAATCCATATACCAGATTCCTTGTGAAAGTCCTTGTGAAGCTGTATAAGTCAGAACTTGTATATTTGGAGAAGATATGAGAAAGTGCTAATACCCAATCCTGTTTTTCCTTATATATATTTCTCCAAATATGTTTCTTGACTGCTCATTGTGATGGGTGAACGGTTAATGTTCTGGCCTTGCATTCGGGAGGATGCCAATTCGAATCCCCGTCCGGGCATCCAGAGTTGGGAATTTCCATGGAGTCCTCAAATCACTCCAGGCAAATGCCGGGATGCTTCCTTCAAAAGGCCATGGCCAAATTCCTTCCTGTTCCTTGTCCCCACTCCCATCCCACCTTTAATGACCTCGACGTCGATGAGGCGTAAAGCCATAAGTAAAAAAAATTGAATCTGCTCATTGCAAGTAACATCAAGGGAAGACTACACATAGTGTGCATTTGAATATGTCTTCCTCAGGAGAACAGCTCTGCTTTAATCTGATTCTTTGCATTCATGTGGAATTTGTGTAGTATAATTTATAAATCTAAATATGTAGGTGGACTTACTTTCCATTTAATACTGAATTATTATTATTAAAGAAAGTTGTACCGAATGCTTGAGTATGGGGCAGCTTGTTAGTGTTCTCATTTTGAGATATGATTGAGGGAATTGATGGGGAATCCATTGATGCTGGAAGCCATTTTCACATTGTGCTGTAACAGGTGTGGATGTGCGGGGGCAACCTGGAGATAGCGACATGCTCACACGTAGGACATGTCTTCCGCAAGTCAACTCCCTACACATTTCCTGGGGGCACCTCAAAGATAGTGAACCACAACAACGCTCGCCTGGCTGAAGTCTGGCTGGATGAGTGGAAGAACTTTTACTACAGCATTAACCCAGGTCAGGTTGTGGGCTACCCCGTACTGCAGTTTAAAACTCATTCTTTTGTTTCAACTCCCAACTATCTTCTTGTAATTTGAATTGAGGTGCTTCACATTAGTGTGTACTGGTTTGGCACATTTGAAAAAGTAAGTAGATACATTTAAACAGTGAAGAGATCTTTTCCCAGTTCCTTTTGATATATTTATCCTTCCTATTCTCTTCCTCTGCAACCCTTGTCAGAAATGGTTAGCTATCTTAAATCTTTTCCCAACATGAATGTTCATATATTTACCTGCTCATCAAACTTTCATTTAATAAATTTATTGTACCACTATAAAAAGTATAAAAGAAGTTAAAACCAGAAACAAACTTGTGCACTTCTTTAGTTTTTTTTGTAAAAAGTTATTTCTGGATTGTAATTTTTGGAAGTAATATGAAAATACAGGGCGTTCGCCGGGAAACGCAACCCACTGTTAGCGCTACAAGGAAGAAACTGCTCGCGGCGAGCGAGCGCTCAGTTTCCGGCATTGTTCGACCGTCGGCCGCGGACTATTTCATAATAATTACGCTTCATAAACTTCATAAACTTGTGTGCTAAGCATTTAAATGTGGCGTAATTCATTAGCTTACCTTATAAAAGATGCTGGAAGTGTTGACCCTCTTGTGTAATGCACATTTCACATCTTCTGAACATATTTCGAGACACACGCTGCCCTAACTGACTTAATGATTTTTTGGGTGACTGTTCTAGTCGAAAAGCGATATCGTTAATTTTCTCCTCTGTGAGAATACGGTTGACCGACAGTCTCTTTTTGTTAAAAAATGAACCCGTTTCTCTTACTTTTTTAACCAGACGCAGAATTGTTGATTTAGCTGGCAGTAAAGCGCCAGGAAATTCGCGACGAAATTTACTGCGACACTTTTTAAACGACTTCTTCTTCACATATGTATCGTAGAGAAATATTCTTTGTTGCAAACTGTAACGTACCATAATTATACTCACACTCAAACACGGTACAGATTAATAAGAGTATGAAGCCCCAAACCAGCCAAACCGCAAAGAAACGTTTATTCACAACACTGATTAATAAGAGACTGAAGTCACAAACTATCTACAATGCAAAGAAACCGTTCTTAACAATGTAAGGGTCACTGCAATGCACTGTTGGGGCAGCGGAGGTGTTAAACAGTGCGGTGATTCACGGTGGCGGTTGGCGGAAACTGCTGGTACCACTGACCGAGCAAGTTGCCGACGGCAACAGACTGGGAGGGTAGCGTTTTCCGCGAACGCCCTGTATAAGCTAAATTTGGTGTAGTAATGTCACCTATATTTTGCTTGGTTTGAGTTTCATCATTTTCTAGTCTCTTGACTCGTAGCAAATAATTTCAATGTCTCTTTGTTTTGTTCATGTTAAAAGGTTGAAAAATGGTTTTCTACATAAGGTTAATGACTTACTTTTAAGCAAGACAGCAGTTGAACATTGTTTCACTCTTCTCCTTCCTGGGATGAAAACAGAAAATAATTTACATCTGATTTTATTAGTTTTGCAAACAGCTTTATCTGTGTAACTAACTTCAAGCAAGAAAGAAAACTAAATGCCATGTAGACTTCTCAGTTATGGCTAGTTTTTTGTGTCAGGGGTTCCTCCAGGAAAGGTTTGACTCAATTTTCTATTAACATTGTCCATGACACCTTCATTAGTAATGTACTAATTCCAATCAATTTCAGAGAAAACTTTTCAACTGTTTTTCATATAAGATCAAGAGCTCATGGGCCATTGTTTTCTGCAGCCTATTTCTGCTAATTCTTTGCTAAATATCCATTCAGGTGTCACATTTCACAGATGTATAGAGAAAACAACGCTAATCAGGCACACTAAAAATACAATTTAGTACAGTGGTGCTCATCAGCAGTCTTTGAACTGGGTAATTTTTTTGGTAACATCTTTTTGATTGTGCTCTTTGTAAATGTGTAATGACTAAACTATAACCAGGATTATATGGTTATGCCTTAAAAAAAAAAAAAACTCATTGTTTTGTTTGCCCACTGCTGTCAGAATTTGAAACTATAACAATTTTCGCACACACAGTTACACCCTCCCTCAACTAATTGGCTGCTTTCAGTAAGCATCATTTTGCAGCTTTTCTACCAGCATACTTTCAGAAATTTTTTAATTAATTGTTTTCATTTCGTCAAAGAATAGTAACGCTCAATGTGAGATGTACGACAAACGTTTCCGTGCGGACAGTGCAGCAATATTTGGTGTTAAATTTGGTGGTGCAGCAGAAGACGGACGACGCGAGTGCCTCTGCTAACGAAACACAATCGCCCCTGAATGACTGGAAGAAGGTTGCGTGATCGTATGAATCACGATTCCAGTTGGTAAGAGCTGATGGTAGGGTTCGAGACTCCACAAACCAGATTGTCAAGAAGAACTGTGCAAGCAGTGATCGAGCGCGGCGGTAACGTTATGGCCTCGTATTCGCGAGGACACTGGTTCGAATCCGCGTCCGGCTATCCAGATTGGGTTTGCAATGGTTTCACAAATCACTCCAGGCGAATGCCTTGATGGTTCCTTTAAAAGGCCATTTCCTAATTCCTTCCCGTTCCTTACCCCCACTCCTTTCCCGCCTCTCATTACCTCGACGTCGACGAGGCGTAAAGCCACAAGCTGAATGCTGGTGGTGGCTCTATCCTGGTATTAACTTGTGTTTACAGTTCCTCCCGAGCAGCCGAGGAAGTAACTTCCTCAAACAGCGGCCCGCGAGTGCGATTGCTAGTCGAGTTGTTTACTTAGTGAGTCTACGAGGAGTGTGAATCCCGGAGTGAAACAGTTATATTTTAGAATCTAACGAGAAACCTAACAGAAAACAAATAGACAAATCAGTGGTGCAACCGAAAATGTCTGTCCCAGACAATTAAGACAGCCTTAGAGACAATATATTCCAGTAACGTAACCTTGCAAACGCAACCGGTGAATCTTACTACCAACGAAGTAACACAGTTTCAGGCAGCCAACAGCATGGGGGAGCCAATACATACCCCAGTCACCATAGCGAAGGAGCAACAACAGCAACCCCAGCAACAGCACATACAACAGCAGTACATACAGCATCTGCAACAACAACAGCAGCAGCAACAACAACATCAACAACAAACGCAAGCAGCAACACCAGCAACATCAGATACCGGAGACGGGCGAGGGGCCGTGTAGTACTTCGCCGCTCGACCCCACGACGACTCCCGGTATA
This sequence comes from Vandiemenella viatica, assembly GCA_031002005.1. Classification (NCBI taxonomy): domain Eukaryota; kingdom Metazoa; phylum Arthropoda; class Insecta; order Orthoptera; family Morabidae; genus Vandiemenella; species Vandiemenella viatica. The sequence goes on from JARYHS010015849.1 coordinate 8,530, forward strand.
AACACCCACCAGACGACAGGTAGAGCAGAAGCAACTGTAGTTAAAACAAATCAGCTGATGGATGAAACGGTAGTCATGGACATCGCAGAGGATGGCAGATTGGAAGAGGATGAGGCTACAAGAACTCCCAGGAAGCGAGCTTGCGAATCCACGTCCGAAGCAGCAGAGAAAAGATTTGCAGTAGAAGAAGAGGCCAACCGGACCGTCGTAGATATGGAGATGACAGCACCTCCCCTGATCAATGCAGCCTCCCATCAAGCATCAACCAGCCAGACGGAATCAACACATGACACGAGTAAGCCTCCAGTTATTTCTAAATCAGTAAATTATTTCAAGCCTTCCGATCCGGGTCCTTATGACCTGTATGTCGAAAGTAAAGATCGTAATTTAGGCAAGCTACACCCAATGAGTATTGGAAAGCTGGTGCATACCAACATTCCGGAAGCAAAGGGGCATGTTGTAAACATTACCCCGTCAGGGAAGAATAGAATTAAAATCGAAGTAGATGACTACTCAGTAGCCAATAAGTTAGTTCAGTCGGCAGTATTTAAAAATAGAAACCTAGAAGCATATCCCCACATTTCTAGTCAAAAAGCAGGGTGTTATCCGAGGAGTAGACATGACTCTAAACGAAGCAGAGATTATGGCAGACATTGAATCCCCAGTAAAAGTAACCAGTGTTAAAAGAATAACAAAGCGCGTTGTACGAAACGACTCATTATCAATTGTGAAATTACAGACATGCATATTAACATTTGATAGTCAAAAAATACCGCAATACGTATACCTATACGGCACGAGATGTGAAGTAAGCCCATACGTCCCAGCGGTCAAACAATGTTATAAATGCTTAAGATTCAATCACATAAGTACCCAGTGTAGAAGCGGGCAACGCTGCGGTAGATGCGGAGGTCCACATTCCGTGCAACAGTGTGAATCCAATGAAATAGTATGTGTTAACTGTAAGGGTCAACACGAGACCACAGATCGGACCTGCCCAGAATATTTATTTAGAAGAAAGGTACACGAAATGGCTACATTTCACAACATGTCCCTTAAAGAAGCCGAAGGCCAACTAAAGAAAATGTCTTATGCAAACTGTGTATCGAAAGTTTCCCCCAGTCATCCCCGACAGCCACCCTATATACCATTACTACAAAGTAGAATGGAATTCCCACCACTGTATAAAAGGAATACGCCAGTAGACGAAAACGTAGATCAACAACATAGCCACTCTCTAAATCACAATTCTGCAAAAGCATTCCAGGAAGAGATACAGGAAGGTCCGACCGAAATACTGTCAAATAACAGAGAGCAACCACCTCATCCAACACAGAACATCGCGGTCACTGCGATACACAACAACAACCGTGGGATAACGGTGAACAGGCAGAAACGCAGCGTAACTCAGCAACGTAGTAGGACAAACGACTATCGACAACATTGGTATTATCCAACACAAATGTCGGCAACACCAATTGGCCACAACCCCTATACTCCTAAAGCACAAAACCTAGTGAACCCTACCCTTATGGTAAATGGGAAAAACAGGATAGTAGAAGAAATTTTCAATCTAATACTAACAGTGGCGAGATACATGAAAGACAGTGGAACTGAGGACTTACAATTAGATGAAATTAGAAAATCTATTGAGACATTAGTAGAGCCTAATCTTCCTAACTTTAAACCCAACTTTAATTAAGGAAGATAGCGAATACTATATTACAGTGGAATTCACGCTCCCTCACTGCAAATCAAGAATCATTTATGAGAACACTGAGTACACGAAACATATCGGTTGCAACTTTATCAGAGACTTGGCTGAAGATGGACAGGAATATTTCCTTCCCATCATATACCTTATACCGCAATGACCGCGAAGATGGCTGGGGAGGTGTCGCGATCCTAATCGGGAACTCAATACCTCATACAGCGATCAGCATAGATCACACCCATATAGAAGCCTTTCAAGCAATAGCAGCCAGAGTGAAGATAAACCGGCAGGAAATTACCATAGTCTCACTGTACTGTCCACCAAGGAACAACATTCCAGAGCACGAATGGCGCAACCTTATGCAACAGCTGGAGCACCCGCTAATAATCTGCGGCGATTTTAATGCGCACAATACAGTATGGGGCTGCGAGATAACAGATACCAAAGGAAGGATTCTATTGGACCTAATAGAAGAACAAGAGCTATTTATCCTAAACGACGGATCGGCAACGGTACTCCCGCTGCCAGGACAACGTAAGTCTGCTATAGACCTTACCCTCTGTTCATCTTCACTTTCCTCGGAGTTCAGCTGGCGAGTTCTTTCATGCACATTGGGTTCCAACCATTTTCCCATAGAGATATCGCCATAAACCCAACTAACCTTCCGCCATACAAACCTTGCTCCAAATGGAACTTAAATAAAGCGGATTGGAGCAGATACAAGGAAATCATGGAAAAGGAAACTAATGATATTCCAAGCTCTCTCCCAGAAATAGAGAAATATAACACTTTCATTAATTGCATCAATAAAGCTGCCCATCTCGCCATCCCGCAAAAGAAAGCTGTAAATCACCCAAGAGGAATAATAGTTCCATGGTGGAACCCTGAATGTGGAAGGATGATAGCAAAGCGAAAACTGGCGTTGAAATATTATAAGCAGTCTCCAACCTGGGAAAATTTTATTGGTTACAAAAAGGTCGACGCTGCTGTAAAACGGACATTAAAACACCAGAAAAAGGAAAGTTGGAAAAATTACTGTTCCAAAATCTCAAAAGAAACGCCACTATCAAAAGTATGGGCAACCATAAACAAATTTAAAAAGAAACAAATTCCGACACACTCCCTATATTGCTGGACCGAAGAATTTGCAGATATTATTGCTCCACCTTCGGTAGCATCGCCTCCAGCGCCACTACAAGAGCCTTTCACTGGAGCGCTTCCTCCATGCTTCCTGCTACCCTTCAAAGCAAACGAATTAGAAATTGCCCTCAAAAAATCAACAAATACAGCACCAGGGTACGACGGAATCCACTATAGTATGATTGCAAATTTGCCATGTAATGCGAAACAACTGCTCCTCCAGCTCTTTAACACAATTGGGATGTCAGGAAATATTCCCGAAGATTGGACTACGCATATTATTGTACCCATTTTAAAGCCGGGGAAAAAACCCAATGAGGCTACGTCATATCGTCCTATAACTCTAACATCCTGTGTCGCCAAAACGTTTGAACGCATAGTAAAACAACGACTAGAATGGTGGCTGGAACACAATAATCTGCTACCTAAGACTCAATTTGGTTTCCGTAAGGGATATTGCACATTAGATAACCTTACCCTCCTAACCACAGACATAGAAAAGGCTTTCACAGGAAAAGGATATTTAACAGCTATATTCCTAGATATATCAGGTGCGTACGATAATGTAACCCCAACAATACTGCTCAAAAAGCTGCAGGAATTGGGAATTCCCACATTATACTGTCAAAGTATCTACAACATGCTCCGTCAACGCACGATATTTATACGAAAACAAGATAATACCCTTTTCGGGCCTAGGAAACAAACTAAAGGAATACCTCAAGGATCTATTCTCAGCCCGCTGTTATACGCCATATACACCGCTTATCTTGAAAAAATCTTTGGCATTCACATTAAAATAGTGCAATACGCCGAATATATGCATTTACACCATGTCGCCTTCGCTGCAATTAACGTTTCGTTGGTTAAATGAGGCGGCAACAGCGTTATCCAACTGGATATCCGAACACGGACTTAAGCTCTCACTAGCCAAATCGTCAGTGGTGGTATTCACAAAGAAACGGTATGCTCCCGAGGAACCAGTCATTCGCCTGGGACCGTATACCTTCCACATTGAAGCTTCAGCCAAAATACTCGGTCTTTATTTGGACAGCAAATTAACATGGAGCCGTCACATAAATTACATTCTAATGAAAGTGGGGAAAGCACTAAACATAATGCGATCTATCACTCGAACGTGGTGGGGAGCAGATCCCACAACTTTACTGACCTTATATCGCTCCCTAATACGCCCAGTACTAGACTATGGAAGTATTTTATTTGGGAATGCACCAAAATATGTTCTAGAAAAACTGGATAGAGTACAATTCAGAGCTATAAGATTATGTCTAGGAACAATGATGTCAAGCCCGACAAACGCACTTCTGGTAGAAGCAAAAGAAATGCCCCTCCACCTTCGCCGAGAATTCCTTACAAGCAAATACCTTATCCGTACAAGTGCTCTAAAGGAACATCCAGTACAAAAGAAGCTGTCACAAGTGTACAGCGGAAATAAAGATAATGGTCCATCTTTAGTGAGGAGAATGCCCCTATTAGCAGAAGGACATAAGGAATATGAAAAGATCAGACCACTGATACTAAAAAGCCGCATCATCCCAGGCTTCCTAAATCCATACGAGTTTATGTTTATAAAACTTCATATATATTACTTGCCAGAATATATCATCCGGAATAAAAACATTAATACAGCACTTTCACACTTCCTAAAAGTAACCTGGCCTAATTACACCCACATATACACTGATGGATCTAAAACCATGGAAGGAGTTGGATACGGCTATTATTGTCCTTCCACCAATGACTACGGACAAACAGCATTACCTGCAGAGACGTCAATATTCACAGCAGAAACCCTAGCAATCTGCGCAGCAATCAAGTATGGGTTAGACAAACAATTTGCTAGAATCCTAATACTCACTGACGCCAAGAGTGTGCTCCAAAAATTACAAAACCCAGTACGCAATACGAAGATGCACCAGTACTAGTGTTGTAAAAAAACTGTTTTTTTTCAAGCCTGAAAAAAAACATGAAAAAAAACTTTGAAAAAAACATGTTTTTTTTCTGGAACACGTTTTTTTTCACAACTACTAAATCTCAATTTTGTAAGGCAGTTATCGTTTAATATGACTGTTTTAGAGTTTATACTAAGTACTTATCTTAATTTTTAAATGTACTATATTTTTCTGGTTCAGTAAAACAATAATTACGAAAGTATTGGAGACATTGACTGAAAATTTCCTTTTACGAACGGTGCCAGCGCATAGTGATACTGATACCGAGTCATAAAATTGTCAGTAATTATGAATCGTTTCCTTGCAACCGTTTGCGTAAACCAACTATTGAAAAGAAATAAAGCTCATATTTTGTATGTTAATAGATTTAAATTCAAACTTAAAAGACCGTAATACAGAACTAACGGCGCAGTATTTATGAACGGTGCCACAGTGACAAGCTCAATGCCACGGTCTTCCAACGATGAAATATTGCGCGTAATCGATATCCGAAATCACAAGAGCTTACTCCTATTGCTTGGTGGGCAGGACTTTGCAAGTCGACTGCCTTATCTAAAGTAGCGATCAGAGTTCTAACCCTTCCAACTACATCGGCTGCAGTTGAGAGAACATTTAGTACTTACAGTGACATTCATTCCAAAAAAAGGAATAGACTGACAAATTATAGAGCTAGAAAAATTGTGTACATTGCTCATAATTTAAAATTGAAATCTAAAAATCGTCTGAGAACAATACAAGAACAACCAGGAAAAGGAAATGCAAATGTTTCTGAAGTGATGGAACTAGAGGAAACAGAAGGAGAAAGTGAAAACACCGACACCGACCAAACTAGTGTTGGTAGCGCTGATTCCAGTGAATGTGATACTAATACTGACACCGATGATGAATAATATTATGTAACCTATAGAGATACATTTATCAAACATTATGTAATAATTTATATCATTCAGTAATATTTAAAACAACAATGTAAAATGTAAATAAAACTATAATTTATCAAATATATTGTTTTTTCTGAAAAAAAAACCAAATTTAGAAAAAAAACAACGGTGCCATGTTTTTTTTCATGTTTTTTTTCAAAATTTTGAAAAAAAACAAATGTTTTTTTTCAATTTGCAACACTAACCAGTACCTATATGAAATTATCAAACTCGTCTCAAAAGCATATTCAACAAGTATACAAGTCCATTTCCTTTGGATCAAAGGTCACACAGGAATACTATACAACGAAGCCGTCGATCAGCTGGCGAAACAGAGTATTAATGAGGGGAACTTCTTAGGCATTCAGTTGCCTTGGACCGATTTTATACAACTCGTTACCAGGAAGGCATACAGTAAGTGGAATGAAGACTGGGCCCAGACACAGCTACTAAAAGGAAAACATTATGCAGCAGTTCAACCAACAATACCAAGGACACCGTGGTTTAAAAAATTCAATATAGCAAGAAGACACATAACAACAATTATTAGAATGAGATTAGGACACGGGTGCTATCCACAACATTTATGCCGCCTCCGAATAATTAACTCCCCGACATGCACTTTTGATCAAGAGACCTCAGATCTTAACCACATCATACTTTCATGTTCGCAATACCAAGCTCAACGTAAGCGACTATACAAACAATTACAACAGCTATCGGTTAGTTTCCCAGCGAACCTAATTACCATTCTACAATCAAAAAATATACAGGTCTACAATGCAATCATCCGCTTCTTGCAAGACACAAACATAAAGATCTAAAGCCCATAAAATGTAATGTATAAGAAATTTGTTACCTCAATGATGTCCTGTAAAGTTACCTTTGTAATGTTGCTATTATAATGTAATCGCACTATTGTTACAATGTTTTTTTCCAATGTTATTATTATTATTATTATTACCATGTTGCCATTGTAAAATTGTTATTGTAACATATTTAATGTAAACTGTTGTAGTTGCAAGATGGCTAAATGGTCGCAGACCAAAGGCCAATAAATAAAATAAAAAAAACTTGTGTTTACATCGCGTGGACTGGTCAAACTGAACCTATTCATTGACTAGTTCAGCTACTCTGAGACAATATGCAGCCGCTCGTGGCCCTCATGTTTGCAAACAACGATGCACTTTTCTAGGACGACAAAATGCCATGACACAGGGCCAAATTCGTTCACGATTAGTTTGAGAAACATTCCAGACAATTGCAGTGAATGATTTAGCCACCTGCATTGTCAGGCATGTCAGCAAAATAAATATCTCAGTCTCTCAGTTAACGGCTCCTTCGATAATTATAAAAGTATACATGTTCATTACTTCGCTACATGAGTGTCGGGTGCAGTTATTTCGCTCTTCCTTTTAAACTACTTTTACTTATATGCTTTTCTTAAGTAATCTATTTTGTAATGCTATCAGATTGCTTCATTAACTATGTGCTTTTTACCTCCGTCGATAATTTTTTTCTTACAGATATCTTACTGAACCATTTTGTCGACTTCTCGATTAGAATTAATTTGCGGACCTCTTCGTTTAACAATGTATTTACACCACATTTATATCAGTTATCGCAACTATCAACACAATGTTTAAAAAAAATGCGGTGGCCTTATACCTTATGCCTTTAGTAATAAGCGACAGAGAACCAATATGTCATATAAAACTTCTCTGTCACGTTTCTTTACTTTTATTACCGCCTACTAATTCTTATATAGGGTATAAATAATTCCTCTGTCTTGAAATTTGATGTCTGAGACGTTTAAAATTTTAAGCTCATAGTTCCATTTAACTTTTCAAAGATTGTCCTACTCATTAATATATTTATTTTTCTATATCCACCCTTCCTTCGCACGTATTAATTCAAATGTCAGAACGTGTTTTCCTCTACTCCCGTTTCCATAAACTCTTTTGCTTTTTGTATATACCTAGTATGGAAACGATTGGCATAATTCTCAAACTTTTCAAATTTTGATTTCTTTTGGAATCTGAGATGACGTTTTGATAAACACATGTCGCTACTTCTTCTATGTAGTAACCACTTGGTATCGGATTGAATAGCTTTCTAATCGCTTCTTCCATAAGAATTTTAACAATGCTGAGGGAATTTTATCTTTTCTTCTGCCTTGCTTGAGTTCAAATGTTTTAGTATCTTGTAAAAATACGCCCTTACGAGTGGATACTTTGCATCTTCAAGAGCAACATTTCCCTTTTCATTTTCTGCAACTATAGCTTAGATATGTTTCCATACAATTTATGTATTTATTTTCTTTCCTGCAGACAAAATCCTTTTTTGATCCTGCTGTAATGCATCATTCTACTTCACCTACAACTGTTTGTTTACCTCTTCGTATTTTTATTTTCAGCCATTATTCTTGCGTTTTCTGTTGATCACATTGCAAAATATTTGTACCATTGGTCTTCCTTCTTCACCCTGAACGTTTTAGGACTAGTTTTCGATCTGTCTATTTCCTACTATCCACTTTTCTTTATATCCTATCCATTCCTCCGTTCAATGATGTATACTGAACACAGAATCGATTTCCACCTTTCTACCACTTTCAGGTTTGCTTTCATTTTACATACCGAGCTAAGAAGCAGTATAGCTAGAGCCTTGCATTTGGGAGAAAGCGGGTACAAATAAAATTTAGGCTTTTCCATGGTTACCAGTCTCAGTTATGCTCTGGGGAAAATTCACGGGTATCCATGGGTCCAGTGGAGCTAGTGCAAGGCACTATTATGGCCAATAAGTATCGTACAATGGTTACAGACCACGTACACTCCTTCATGACGACCATGTTTCCCAACGGTAGAGGCATTTTCAACAAGATAATGGGCCATGTCACAAGGCAAGGAAGTGTGATGGAGTGGTTCGAGGAACACAATGGCGAGTTTGCAATTGTTGTGCTGGCCCCCCAACTCGCCAGATCTGAGCCAATCGAATACATCGGATGTGATTGAACGTGACGTCAGAGCTCATTGCCCCCCCCTCCCCGGAATTCATTGGAATAAGGTGAGTTGGGTGTGCAGCGACCTACCAAGGCCTCATTGCTCCCATGCCAAGACGCGTCGCCGCTGTTACCCGTGCCAGTTAGGTAGGTGGTCATAATGTTCTGGCTGATCAATGTAAATAGAAATGATTTGGGGCAAGGGTATAGTAAATATGTCGTATAGTTGTGTAACATAACATACGTCATAGTCATGCAAGTGTATCTGTGGGCGGCGTAGTAAGTCAGTGTGGGGCTATCTTTGGTGTGTGTGCATGGTTGACCGCCGTCAAGTCTAGTTGTCGACGCGGGAACATTTCGGTTGTAATTATTGAAAAGACGAGAAGATTTGGCGGAGTGTAACGTGGAAACTAGTAATGTGTTATATTAACGGTTTTGCATGGAGTGCAGCGATCTCAAGTGACTGTGAACGTGTTATGAGTACTGTGGAGAGTGTGGGAGTTTGTGCAATTTAATTCCTCTTGTCCCACGAGTCTGCAATTCTCGGAAAAGGAGTCTGATTTCCTTATTTAAATATTTATTTGGTGGTGGTATTTTCCGTCGGTGTGAAAGCATAAGTTTATGAACTCAATAAAGTTTGGTATATCTGTCCATTCTAAAGTATGTGAGCTTATCATTTAGTAACCCGACGAACGGTAATACCTAAACCTGGCGGCCGCGGCATAAAGAACGTTTTTATTTGATCAATGAATATGTGTATGTCGAGTAAGGGACTTTTCTAATAATTAAAATCCATAATTAGCCAGAAAGCTTAGAGTTTCCAAAAAAGGAGGTCAGTACTAAGGTTTATCGGAGACTGTCTTTGCAGACACGGATGCAGATATTAAGGTTCAGTGCTTGACATCCGCAGAGGATTAGCGGAAGCGCAGATGAAAAAATAAATGTATAATTATTTAGAATTTAATATAGTACTAAAAATATACTTATGTTGTTTTTGAGTTTATCACAAATTCCGTACTTTGCGTCATGATAATCTATTCCCACATAATACTGCCACATTGATTTATTTTTTGCCTCATTTTTCAATAACAAAGAAACGTGGGATGATTTCACAAGTTAATTATAATTTACATAATTACGTACACTCCAACAAAAAAAATTGTTATATGCAGAGTTCGTGGCTCAGATAATTCGAGCATTAGGCCATATCACCACATATTACTGCGTCCGCCACCCGTCTTCCTATCGTTATAACGACCTATTCTCAGTCCAACTTGTAGGACATACGACGATCCGATTTTCCAATGTAGGACTCCAGTTGTGCCGTGAACTGGGATGCATTCTACACGCATGATGTGTTGAATGTTGTTGCGCTCAAAGACCAACCAGCGCGGGTTCCTCCTGTCCAAAATTCTATCGCGTTCGATTGCGATTGGATGAATCGTCCTACAAGTGTGCGATACGCACATCGGTGTTCCTCGAGAAAGTACCAGTGAAGAGGACTAGATGGAGCATATTGCTAGATCCTTTGTAGTAACATAAGGTATTGCTACAGGGATGATCTACAAGTTGGACCGTAAATATGCCACTTTACAAGTTCAAACTTGTAAACTCGTCGCTTAGGTAACAACACCGATCAATTCATTGTTACTCTTAATGCAGGACCAAAAGGGGAAAAACAAGCATGATGTTGTTAGCTAAACAACAATGAACCCATGTATGAAGATACAAAAGATATATACATTGCAATGAAAACCTCCACTTTGAAAGTTACGTAGACCAAAACGGAGGTAGGATTTTTAATGCGGAAGTTCCGCAATTGCAGATGCGGTGGCGTAACTCCGTTACAGCCCTAGTCTGACGAGCCTTCTACTGTAATGTTATTAAAGTACATCTGTAGACAGCAACTGATTTGATTACAAGCCCAAGATGTTTTTTTTTATTTAGAAGAACTGAGTATAATGCATTGGTGAAAGTGGTCCTCTATGCGTGTCGTGTTCCAAGCTGATATCTTCTTCATCCCAAAAGGGTGTAATCATAACATACTCTCGTTTTTTAAATGCGAATTGGCGCTATTCCTCTTCATTTCGGGTTGGTGGAAGCGAACCCCTGAAAGTAATTTATCACCTTCTTGCACAGCGAGCAGCGGAGGTGGTTTTCTCCAGCTGCATTGTTCTCTGGAGTCGCACTGCGACGTGTTTGATCCGGACGGGGAATAATGAGCTTTTCCTACTTAAATCTAATCACTAAGTAACAGAAAGAGGGAAGGAGGCACGAAATTGACAGAATAGTTAGTCATAAAATTGCTGTTAAAATATAATAGTCTCCTATATATATAAATTCGAGGGTTGGAACTTAAATAGTGGCAACAATGCTGTGGAGACACTATGCAATGGAAGCTACTATTGTCGCTGATAGCACACGTTGTTGACATACCTACCTTACCTCCGAGCAAATGGACTCGCCCGTCCAACGTCCCCGGTGTGCGCACAATCGAGGGAAACGCAGTCACTTGTGAGCGAGCAGTCTAACGTAATGGTGTCACTATCTTTTCGAAACAGGAACAACAGAGTTGGATCAAGATTGAATGTGCCAGAGGTCGTACAGCACGACAGTGTCATCAAGGTCTTCAAGAGGCGTGAGGAGAATCGGCATTTCCGTACAGAACAGTGGCACGTTGGACAACGAATGTCGGAAAACTGTGGCAGACATGCATCGGCAGGTTGTTCTAGCGTGTCTGAAGAAGAAGTGCATACTGTTGCCGCGTTAGTGGACAGTGATCGACGCCAGACGATTCGTGAGCTCGCCTACGAAACCGGATTAGCGCATACGACTGTGGTTCGCATCCTGAAGGAACGCCTGGGCATGCGAGAAATTGCATCAAGATGGGTTCCGCATGAATTGACGGAAATGCAGAAGTGGAAGCGTTACGACGCTGCTCTGACGCACTTGGAGCGCTATGAGCGCGAAAGAGAGGATTTCTTAGCCCGGATCGTAACATTGGATGAGACGTGGGCCACATCGTACGAGCCAAAACTGAAACGCCAATCCAACGAATGTCGTCATTATGGGTCACCGCGAATGTCGAAAGTGCGTCAAAGCCCCAGTATGGTGAAAGTTATGGTGTTTCTCGTGTACAATTGTGATGGGTTATCCTAACGCATTACGTTCCTCCACGGCAGACCGTCAATGCACAGTATTACTGTTCGTTTTTGGAGCATCACCTGCGACTAGCTTTGCGAAAGAAGCGGCAACACTTTCTGCGCAGCCCACCCATCATTTTGCACGACAATGCGCGGGCTCATAAAGTGCAAGCTGTGACTGCCCAGTTCGGTCGATGGGACTGAGAAGTACTGTATCATCCACTATACTCCTTGTGACTTTGATTTGATTCCAAAGATGAAGGAACCACTTCGTGGCATTCGCTTCAGAACTGTTCCAGTGATTCGACAGGCAGTAGACCGCTCCATTCGCACCATCAACAGAACAGGCTCTGCTAAAGGTATACTACGCCTTCCACAACGCTGGCAACGGGTTCTACACAACGCTGGTGACTACTTTGAAGGACAGTAACAGGTGCAAACATGTAACGCTTTTGTATCGGTTGTGAATAAATAGTTTGCCACTATTTAAGTTCCATCCCTCGTATATATACATAACCCAACATCGTTCTGCCCGTTCCGCACAGCTGATCATCTTTAAAACGGACTGGTAACCCTGTCTATCAGACAGCTTGATTCACGACACCATTTATCAGATTCCACCCTCCTGAAAGAACTGTAATGCGGGTTACCAGTTACGGAACTACTAAAGTTCTCGTAGAAACGTCCAACAAGTCTCATTTTAAGTACCAGCAGCAAAACTGGTAAATCGCAGCAGGTAATAGGAAAATCCAGGTTTTGAACTACATAGTAATATTAGAAATGCGATAATTAAAATGCATTTGATATTGGAAAAAAAAAATCACCTAAATTTATTTTGAAATAAATACAGTGCGGGAGGTGCAAAAAGGTACGAGTACAATCTACCTATACATTACCATAAAACATGGCCATTACACAACTCGAGGCCCAAAATCGGTCTGCAAGTGAAGAAGTGGTTAACATCTAGTAAATTATAAAATAAAAACTCGTTATCTGTCTACTTGATGTAAATAAATGACTAGTCACTAGCTTGTGAACGGAGTTTACAGATGGAAGCCGAAAGAAGCAAGAGTGTTGGGAAGACCAGAAATCAAAATAGAGAATTGTGTGATTAAAGACTTGATTGGCAGTGCCGCAAAAGAAGTGAATTTTGTACAACCGGAAAAAATGTTGAGAAGGACTAATGCTCCGGTATCTGAACAGAATAAGAGTGTATTTGAGTATCAGCATTTTGAGGAATAAAGAAATCTGAATTTAATGATTATGGCAATGAAGACAAGTATTATCATACTCGAATACGGGACGCAATTTGCTCGATAAAGCATTGTTTATGGGCACACAGTAACATAAAACTGAAAGAGCAAATTATTTCGGTAGTAGTAAAAGTACAAAACACTGTGTTTTGAGTCCATGTTTTGAAAAACTGCAAGTGAAAATCAAATATCTTAACCTATACTATTCTAAAAATTGTTTAAATAATATTTTTTTGCATATGACTTTACGCCTCCTCGACGTCCAGGTCATTAGAGGCGGTAAAGGACTGGGAACAAAGTACGGGAAGAAATTCCGCCATGGCCGTTTGAAGGAGGCATCCCGGAATTAGCCTGGAGTGATTTGAGGAAACCATGGAGAACTCAAATCAAGATGCCCGGTTGGGGATTTGAACCCGCGTCCTCCCGAATGCGAGCCCAGAGCGTTAACCGCTCACCAACCACAGTCGGTTTGAATAATTAAGCGATACGTGGTAACTACAAGAAAGAATACGTTGAGCAACTAATTTCAGTGACCAGCCTTTGCAGTGTATACGTCATTACTATTGGTTTTTCAAATCGGTTAAAAAAGTAAAGTTTTTTAAGAAATAAACAGCAGCTTGAATTAAAGTTACAGCGCGTGATGAATCAGTTTGACTATGGAATACCACGAAATTCTGTACCCACAGATTGTAAGTAGTGTTTCCCATAAAAAGAGAAAGATTTCAAAAGCGCAGCGTTTTCCCTCTGTTCGGATTGCGACACTGACTCTGCATGAGCTGCAATTAGTAGTCATGGAACGCTACTCGAAAGGATAAAGCGTTGTTTCTGTGAAAACATGTTACGACAGGGCTTTACGCAAAGTTCGCGGAATTTGTTTTCTACAAAATTCACCTGATCGATCAACAACTCACTGTCTGACTGTGAAATTAGAGGAGAGAGTTCGATTGTGTATGTTAAACCACACATCTTCCTCTGCCACACGCACATTTTCATTGGCCTCTGTTGCAGTCGCGAAAGAAAGTGTTGGTTTGAATCGGTAGAAATCTAAAAGGCTGTTGTACACGAGTACTTACCTTCTGAGAAGATGTTTGCAATGATTAAAAATTTTTTTTTTTTTTTAAATGTGTAATGATAGCTCATTTGGTCAAAATACTCAGTCCTACATTTTTTGACGAGCCTAGAGTTTTTCGACTTCTTAAAAAGAAATATTCTTTGTCTATCATATGGTATTTCAGCTTAGTTAGTGCATCGAAACACAAAATTTCCAAATTAGTGGCAAATGGCAAAGTGAACCTTTAAGTGATGGATGAGAAAAGTTACATTTACAACGATTCACCGTTTCAGTACGAATTTTCCGCGAAGTAACTGGGTTCCATCATTGAATGATTTGTAGCTGAGTACCGTTGAGAATTTTAAAATAGAATGTCAAAGATGTTAATACCAACAGAACTCTCTTATTAATATCTCGTGGATGCTTCTTGCATGAGGCTCTTAAGTACACACCGAAGAGTGTGGAAAAGCGGTTTTCGAGTTACACTTCCGGATCACATAAACTTAGGAGGTGGCGGTTCTTAATGTGTGCTGTATACACGAACTAAGTTTTATTCCATCTGCTACAAACGAGCTGTGTCACATATACGACGCGAAGAAAGTCACACTTAGGAAGTATTTTCGGTTCGGAGAGCTGTGTAAGCAAGAAGGCATAACTAATGGCTGTGCTCTCGATTGTCGAGACACAAGCTACAGAAAGCAGTTTGTTTGCCGACCATTAAATCGTAGTCGGGCTGAGAGCCAACACAAAGGAACACTCCACTAACTGCTCATCGGTACTTCCCTCAGCCCTAATGTTTCTACTCAGGAAATATTTCGCAACAGGTTGTGGAAGAAGCGCAAACTTTCAGTATTATGTAAACGAGTCGTATTCGCCAGTCAACCATTTATTGAAGGGAAGTGTCTCACCGAACGTGGTGGGTGAACGCTTAACGTTCTGACATCGCATTTGGGAGGACGTGGGTTCGAACCCCCGTGTGGGCATCCAGATTTGGGTTTTCCATGGTTTCCCCAAATCACTCCAGGCGAATGCCGGGATGCTTCCTTCAAAAGGCCATGGCCGAACTGCTTCCCGTTCCTTGTCCACAGCCCATTTTTGCCTCTAATGACCTTGACGTCGACGAGGCGTAAAGCCATAAGTAAAAAAAAAAGTAGTGTCTCAGGAAGATAGTAAGCCTTGTCTCGACGAGGCTTAGTATGGAATTTTTTTCTTTGTTTATGAAAAGCCAGATCCATGATGCGCAACGAAGAAAAAAATTTGTAAACAAAAAATGTTTGCCATTAAGTTTTAAGAAGAAACAGTAGGCATGCTGCGATTTACTACTGTCATTGGGCTGTTAACGGGCAAGAGTGACGATGTTCAGATATTACTGAATGGTATAAATAAAATAATGTGAGAATATTAACGAAGACAATACAAAAGTCTTAAATTGTAGCAGGTATGGTGACAATAACATCAGTTTGAATATAAAAATAGTATAATGAAATAGAAGGAGAAGATAAAGATTTTTTTTTATTTCTGAACTACCATTCAGATTGACAGATAATCTGAGTCATAGAGAGGAGCCGTGAGAAGTGTTTTATCAAAACAGAAAAATCTTTTACTTCAGAAAATCGACCAAAAATTCAGAAACAACTTTCTAAAAAATGTGAGAGTGGAGGTTTTCTCGGCGTTGTATATAAATGTAATCCTCTCGGGTAAATAGTCGAGTGAGTCCATTGATAAAATACGAAGTTTCGGCGGTCATAAGCTCAGCCACCATTGTCAAGTGACTGCTGTCAGTGGGTGATGGAGTAGTCTACGACCGCCGAAACGTCACGTTTTATCAATGGACTCAATCGGTTAGTTACCAGAGGGAATGTGATGTATTAACTTTCTAAAATTATAAATATGGATCAGTTCAACTTTAAGAATATATTGAAAAATGGGGCTATTGAAGGATGATGAAAATTAATTGGAGAACGAACGTCAAAAGTGAACATGTTTAGTAAATGGTGGGTAAGGAAAGAGGTTTGTGAAAGAGTGCCGCAGAAAAAAGGGTCAAGATTCTTTATGACGTTTTCGGGCGGAAAGAAGTGTTTGATTTCTTGATGAAGGGAGCAGTCAACGGTAAGAATTGTAAAGGAATACAGAGATTAGAGTATACGAAGTAGGTAATTATGGATGTAGGTTCGAAAGAGTATGCTAAGGGATAGCTGTATTTATAGATTGTATTTAACCTGTTGAGAGACTGATGAAAGAAAAAACAATAACGACCTTGTAATAATGATAAATAAATTGAGTAGTATCAATTGTATTTTAGAACCAGCTTCGCTTTTCAGTTGGATAATCAGTGAACTGTGTAGAACTAAATGATATGGTTCTGTATTAGACGCTTACTAACATCGGAAAATTTGAAATAAATGACTCTCGGGTTTTCTGCCGGTTAATATATTTATTTGGATCTTTTAACGACGTTTCGGCAACTGCCATCGTTGCCTTCATCAGGTTAAATAACACTTGCAAGGACAAGATACGACTGACACTCGCGAGCCAGTCCTGGCTCCTATTTATAACCTGTTGTCAAGGGAAGCTTCACGCTGCTCTTTGATTGGTCGGCGAGTGTCAGTCGTATCTTGTCCTTGCAAGTGTTATTTAACCTGATGAAGGCAACGATGGCAGTTGCCGAAACGTCGTTAAAAGATCCAAATAAATATATTAACCGGCAGAAAACCCGAGAGTCATTTATTTCAACAATACGCCGGGAAAAACTAAAATGTCATACGGAAAATTTGTTGTCTTATACACCTGTTGATTAAAACATCTGTTGATTAAAACATACGTTGATGATAGCAGGAAGGGAAAACGATATGATTAAGAGCTGCAATTCCTGAAAGATCGTGTGGATACCCCACGGTGTCTACTGCTCCCCCATTATTGTGTATCAGTGAATTAACTACAGCTGCACATTAAAGTTTTGCTAATGATATTATGGTTTAAGCTAAGCGAGTTATCTAATAACGTTATGACATAAACACTGCCAAGAATGAACGTAAGAACTATAACACGGATTACGAAACAGTAGCTTTAACAACAATAATAACGTGGAAATTAATAAAAGAAACTAGTCTAATAGAATTGCAGCAAAGTAAAATTGCGTAAGTCCAGAGAAAATACCGTTCCTAAAGAAGAATTGTGCCAGCAAACTAGTCTCCTCCCAAAACAGGAAAACATTGAAGTTTCTGATATTGATAGACGAAATGGAAATGAAGCCATTACGAGGGAAGAATAAAAAAGCAAAAGCGAAGAATTTTTATATTTTTTTTTAATATGAAGATCATTGTTTAATAGATAAATTAAAAGAGAGATAAGTGTAAAGAGCTTATAGAAAGTGTTTACAATAAGATGATGTGATGGTGGGTTGTGAGAAGTAGAGTTAAACTAGACGGCGTATGGGATTCAAGAAATCGCTAACGGTTTCTATATATATAAAAAAAATCTCACACAGACAATAATTACAATAATGGTCTAATTAATGCTGTGGTCTTTTCTTCCTAACGCTTTCTTCTACGGAATTTATCTTGTTGAGGTACGCATGGACAGTTTTCTTGTACCGTACTTGTTCTGTCTACCAATTATTTTGTACTTGGGACGTTATGACCCGTCGACGTCAACGCTATTAGTGGCAGGAAAGGATTAGGGAAAAGGAGTTGGAAAGAATTCGGTCATAGCCTTTGAAATAACCATTCCATCATTACCCTGGAGTGATTTCGGGGAACCATGGTTAACTGAAATCTTGAGAAAGAAACGTTGAGCATAGTGCATTGAATTAAACGAAACACCCAGAAAAATAAATGCATTTTTAGAATAAATAACGCACACTTTCATTGTGATGTCAGTAAAATATTATTTTGTTCTCGTGTACCTCAAACATTTCAAGAATTCTAGATAAGATTTCGTATAACGCTCTAATTACCTGCCTGTGGTCCGCGAAGATGGGGCAGGCGTAACATTATTATTAATTTGGTTAATTAATATTAAGAGTATCTTCAACATATAGTTCCCTTCTAATAGACCATTTGCAATTACTGTTTTCCGTAGGTATTGAAAATATTCTTTTAACTTGTGAGGTCCCACTTCATCAGACATTGAAATAATAATAATAGTAATAATTATACGACTTCGTTTTTATGCAATGTATGAATGTATTTTTTTAATACAAGGTCGTATAGTGTAGTAGTATGTGGAAAAAGGTGTAAATGTAAGTTTTCATAATATGTTTTGTTGTGTTGAAGTTGGTAGGCGGTAGGCTCTAAATGTTATTGTTAGTTTAGCCAAAGAGATGCATATTGATATATAAAGAATCGTAGTGAGATTAATGTATGTATCAACGAGAAGTGTAGTTATTTGAGTTGATTAAGATGTTTTAATAAATAGCAGTTGTTATAAAACAACAAAGACTTTGATTTTATAGAGAAGAGTATATAATTAAATTTAATCTGCGAGGTGATAGCCAAAAAAACGTGTGAGATATCGTCCAGAACGTGCTATCAATTATAGAAGACATGCAAAAGAACCTGGAAGGATTGGTAAGACCAACCAGGATTTCTTTAATTATCGACTTAAAAAGGATACATCGCAAACTTTATTATTCTACAGTGATACAATGCAGTATGTCCCAAACGTTAATAGTGTACAAAAAGGTAAAAAAAAATTAAAAAATAGTCGCATATAAGTTAGAAGTCTGTAGAATTATTCCTTACACTTTACGAGGCCTTGGGTTGAAAATGTTGAGAAACACTGAATAAGGTACGTCGGGTGTTGGGTGTGCTATCAGAACGGTTGCAGAGCAGAGCAGGGCAGAGATTCTGCTGTGTCCATTTGGAGTGTGGTCAAAGACATCCTGGGCGAGGCTCTTAGTGATACGTGACTGGACACGCGGGCGATAACGAGCGGGCGTCTGCTGCTATTTCCTGCGACGCTGTCCGACGCTCCTCATAACTCACGCACTTCCGGTCCGCTTCGGGAACGCCGGGATAAATATGATTCGGAGAAACACTCTGCTTGATCCGGGGCGACGCGCGGCTTCCAGCACAGGCTGCCTACCAGTTACTCGCACCAGCGTTGGAAAGAAAAAGTTTACAAACACCAAGACATTGCTTAAGTAGCTTAAGCTCAAATCTCAATAAAATAAAAGCATGTTAAACAAATAAGAAATCTGTCCAAAATAACTCCAGGAATGGTTCCTTCAAAAAGGTTATGACCGAATTCCTACCCGTTCCTTGCCTCAGTTCTTTCCTGCCTCTAATGACCTCGATGTCGACGAGACATAATGAGAAAAAAAGACATCTTACAATTAACATGTCATAAATATGATGCAGTTCACATTCGCCAATTAAGAAGTCAGTTCAATGTTCAATATGAAAAATATTCAGGAAAATTAATAGGCAGTAATTACCCAACTTTCTATGACCATTCCCTAGAGCACTCAGTCACTCAGTTTAAATCAGCTGCTTGGGGAAAAGAATATATTCCTGACCTAACCATCAGCCGATCTAGACTTCCAGGAAGATCTTCAACGAATTTTCCTTTAGTCAACACGTTAACGACTGCAATATGACATCTTGATTTTGGTTTTTCATGCTTTCCCGAAATTATTTCAGTTGAATGCTGGGATGATTCCTTTAAAAAGACAATATCCAGACTTCTTGCCGTTCCATAGGGAGCATGCAAAAACTACGTGGCTCGGTCCAGGGGGGGAGGGGGGGGGGGGGCTGGAAGGCAACGCTGAGCTACGTGGGGGGAGGGGGGTTTTCCAAGCCAGGCCACGTAGCTTTCCTTTAATATAATTTGTCACAGTTAAGATGAGGAACAGAACACACAATAGCATGTGAATATTTATTTCCGTCATTTAATTATCTCTTGATGTAATTTACGGTAGTCTGACAAGAGAAAAAGTACAAAATGTCTTCTGGAATCGAAAAGGAAAAAAGCTACGTGCTACGTGGGGGAGGGGAAGGTGAAGGGGAAGGGGGAGGAGGGTAGAAGCAAAAGCCACGTAGGGCTACGTGGGGAGGAGGGGGCGTTCACAGGAGGCCAAAATGGAGCTACGTGGTTTATGGACGCTCCCTTCTCTGTTCTGGCTGAAAAGGGTTCTTGTAACCCTACACCAGTCCGCCTCACGGGCTTAAACTGTGTGGAGTAAAATGTATTTTTAAAAAATCATGCCAGCAGCGCTCTAATAAGCGCGGGCACAGCTAGTCAATGTGTGTAACTCCGTAAATTATTTACATTATTCTTTAAATTTTAAAATGAATTTTATCCTCGATACTGAATCATTACATCGTTCATATCCATTGTTTATAAATTAGTGATTAAAAATCAGGATTTGTGTAATTGTGAATATTACTTCTGTTATATTCTAAAAACATGTTTTACAGATATTTGTTATACATGTGGACGTTGTTGATCATTTTCCTAAAATTGCTGATAATATTGATAAATAAATACTGCCAAAGCAATTGAATGTTAGTTCGTTTATTGACTTTCCGAACGCGTTTTACTTATTTTTCAGAAACATCTTTAGCGGATTCTGCTGTTAATTGCGTACACATGTTATCATTTGATTATGTCGATACATTTTGTACATTGGAATTATTATACAGTATAATTTAAAAGCTACTTACATTTTTCGGTCTAATGCCTTTATTTATGCTCCATTGTCAGCAGCAGTGATTTTTGCTTCTTTTTTCAGTAGCAATTCATTTCTCAGCTTATTATTTTAGTAGTAACTAGTACGCCACTGCGCTGAACTGTACATTTATTACGAATGGCCGGTCCGTTTTGTTTACTTTCGACTGTGTAATGCTATGTGGTGCTGTTTTGTTTTTCTAGTCTTTCTTCCATTTATTTGGCGCATTTTTTTTTTCAAATGTTGGTTCATAGAAAAATACTTTTTATTTAAAAAAAAAAATAATAATAAGTTTGACAATTTACAAGGCATAGAAACCAGACCGAGACCGTTTCTAGTTCTTGAAGGCGAAGTCACGGACAGTGCTTGTCACAATTTAACAGAAAAAATAATAAAACATTTTAAAGTTACAACAATTAGAGGCATTCCAATACAGAATTATACTGTTAAATAGATGCGTCCAATCCTCCACTCTAACACCTGGAGGAGAAAGGCGATAGTAGAGTGCGAATACGTCTACACGACTAAGCACTTAGCTTAAAACTTCGAGCTGTTCTGCGTTTGTCCCCCGGGTGTTGCACGCAAGTGATCTGTCAACTTTGGCAAGCATTGGCTGACTTTCGCCATCAAGACCATTTTCAATTATCATCGTGCCTGTTACATAGCTCTCGAAATCGGGGGGGGGGGGGCCTCCGGCGAAATCTCAGAAACCTCACGTGAGGTTTTCAAATACTTGTAGGACTGTAGAGCTAAAAAAAAAAAGGTCTCAAAACAGAAAGCTACGAGGTCGATTAGTAAGGAAGGGGGGGGGGGGCTTCGTCAAATCTCACGTCATTTTAGAGGGAGACTCCGACCAGATCTCACGACATCTCACCAAAAGGGAGGGGGGGGGGGGGAGGGTCCGGAATTCCGGAAAAATACCTCATGTAATTAATAGACGCCCCTGATAAACAAATGTAGCTCAGTATTTATATTTCATACAAAATAATCTAGTTAAAAATTGATACTTTAAACAGCGGGACACTGAAGAAATGGTTGCGTACTTACATCTTTTTAATTCCGAGTGACACTACAGTTACGAAGATGCATGGTTTTCTGTCGTTACTGGGCGTGGTGGGAGCGGTAACGCTCCGGCTTCTCATTCGGGAGGACGCGGTTTTGAGTCGCCATTCGGCCAGCCAGATTTCGGTTTTCCGTGGTTTCCAGAGACAACTCATAGTGGATGCGGGAATGGCTCCTTCAAAAGAACATGGCCATTTTCCTTCCATTCCTTGGTCCTAAATTCTTTGCCGCTTCTAATGACCTCGATGTTATCGATGTGTAAAGCTATAAGGAACATCATACATAATAATGTAATAACAATAATTAAATTTTTATTCGTTAGTCTTACTATTCTCAATCAATGTAACGTTGTCGTCACACACCAATGCACTGATGCAACTTACAATCGAAAGTATAGATGACGGCACTTTCTGATTAGCGTTCAAGCATTAATTCGTCCGTGTATTTCATGGACTGAAACTCGTGTAGACGCTTTGAAACTTGAAAAATAAAAAATACTTTTATTAAAACTTGTCCAAATATTAGTTTAATTCTTGAGAACTTGAGTTACAAACACTTAAGACCTAAATGAAAAAATGGATAATTGTCTATAATAATAATTACACGTCCTTTCCCTTTCTCCTCACTTCGTCTTTTTTTTTTTTTTTTGCTGTCGTCAGTCTTTAGACTGGTTTGATGCAATCCTCCATCCCTTCCTATCCTGTGCTAACCTTTTCGTTTCTACATAACCCTTACAACCCACGTCCTTATATATCTGCTTCATATATTCTAATCTCTGTCTACCTCTACAGTTCTTACCTTCGACTGTTCCCTCCACTAACAAATTAACCAATCCAGCATGTCTCAAAATATGACCTAAAAGCCTGTCTCTTCTTCCTGTAAGCTTCTTCCATAAACTTCTTTTCTCTCCCATCATTTCCAAAACTCGTTCATTTCTTACTTTGTCTGTCCACCTAATTTTTAGCATTCTTCTGTAGCACCACATTTCAAATGATTCAAGTTTGTTTCTTTCCGGTATTCCTAAAGTCCATGTTTCGCTACCGTAAAGTGCTGTGCTCCACACATAGAGTTTTAAAAAGTTTTTTCTAATTCCTAGATCAATATTTGAAACTAAAAGGTTTATCTTTTTGATGAAGGCTCTTTTAGCTGGTGCTATTCTGCTTTTGACATCCTTCCTGCTTCGGCCATCGGTTGTAATTTTGCTTCCCAAGTAACAGAACTCACTCACTTCTCCTATAGCATCCGATCCTATTTTTATATTTAATCTGCTACTATTGGTATCATGTCTGCTACATTTCATCACTTTTGTCTTACTTTGATTTATATTCAGTCCAAAATCTTCCTTCAGTATTTTGTTCATGACATTCAGTAACTTCTCAATATCCTCAGCCCTCTCTGCTAACAAGACAATGTCATCAGCAAATCGTAGCATACTGATTTTTTCTCCCTGAACACTTATGCCACATGCAAATTTTTCTTTGACTTTCTTCATTGCTTCTTCTACATACAAGTTGAATATTAACGGGGATAGACTACAACCTTGTCTCACACCCTTCTTAACTGATGCATGTCTCTCGTGATTCTCTACCTTTATTACAGCCACTTGATTCTTATATAGTTTATAAAGTATTCTTCTATCTCGATACTTTAGACCTGACTTCATTAAAATTTTGAACATCTTGTACCACCTAACATTATCAAAAGCTTTTTCTAAATCAACAAATGCCATAAAAGTATCTTTGTTTTTCTTGATCCGCCCTTCAAGTATTAATCTTAAAGACAGAATTGCTTCCCTTGTACTGCGATTTTTCCTAATCCCAAACTGATCTTCCCCTACTATCTCTTCTACTACCCTTTCCATCCTTCTGTATATTATTCTGGTTAGTAATTTTGAAGCATGTGATGTTAGACTAATGGTGCGATAATTCTCACATTTGTCGGCTTGTGCTTTCTTTGGATGTGTGAAGATGATATTTTTGTTAAAATCAGTTGGAATTTCTCCTGTTTCATAACTTTTTGATATCAGCTTGAATAATCTTTCGATTCCTTCCTCTCCTAGAGATTTAATAAGTTCTGCAGGGATCTCATCAATACCAACTGCCTTATTTGCTTTCAAGTCATTCAGAGCTTTATTAAATTCTGTTTTCAAAACAGGATCTCCTAAGTCATCAATGTCGACATCGCCTTCCTTTTCCAATACACTATTGTTCAAGTCGTCCCCATCATACAGTTTCTCAATGTATTCCTTCCATCGGTTAGCTCTATCTTCTGAGCTTAAAAGTGGTTTCCCATCGGCAGCTTTAATGTTCATACCTCTTTTCTTCATTTCTCCAAAATTCTGTTTGATCTTTCATGTTTAAAATCGTTCCGTTATAGAGCTGGGCACAAATTAAGTTAAAAAGTCATTTTATGTAGCCAACATACTATCCTCTGTTCAGTAACATCCTATGATAAGTCAAAAGCAATAAATAGAAAGTGTGGAACTTGACAGAGATTTAACAAAGAATAACTAGTAACGAAAGTAATTCTCTCCATAAAATCTGCTGATATTTATGAAGTATCAGACAGGCCAACGAAACTTTTTGTTTTTTGTTTTTGAACTTTCAATTAAAGAACATCAAATTCCACAGCTTAACGTCGAAAGTTTAGCGGGGCAAACTGAACCAAAAATTCTTACTAGTGAAATGCAATTTCGAAGCCGCATTAGTGATGCTTGACCATATTTCCTTCTACATCCCTGTAACAAGATGAGTTTCAGCTGACAAGAAACATGCCCGTTTCAAGCACAGAAATACATGGCACCTGAATCGTCGGAATACTAATTATAAAGTATCATCTTCAACTTCGAAAAACACTTTCATTAGCCCATTCTGTTGGTTCACTTTTGCAAAATGCCTACGCATTATCAGTTACCGAGAGATGTACTGAATAATTTACCAAAAACACTAAAAGAATTTAAAATTGAAATTCGTAAAGGGCAAAAGTAGGAGCAATCAAGTATGGGATAAAACGAGTGTGTAGGAATTTTTTTTATCCAAGCCGGTGCTCCATAGCAATTAAAATTAAATTTAAATTAATGTCCGTCCAAAATCTCCAATACTGAATCGAAGGTAAAAGATCTAAAACCATTTAAGGCCCCTGGATTTGATGTCATTCATCACGAACTCCTGATTCTAAAGATAGGCCTCACAGGATTTTATTCTGATATCCTACTGGCAGGAAAATTTTCGCTGAAGTTCAGAAAAACAACTATAACATCTGTTATGAAACCTGGATAAAAATTTATTGACCTGTAATTCTCCTCACCTGCTGTAATAAGCTTCCTGAAAGGCTTGTATATAACATGATAAGCCTTGCATTCTTTGAGCACGTTGCTATAGAACGGCAAGCTTCATGCTAGGCTCCAGCAGATTACAACCACTACAGAAGCAGAAGTCCACAGGAAGCTGAAAACAATTGCGATGTTCGTTTCCCTTGCATCTGTCCTTATTCGAAGGAAATTATGATTTATAAACTTCATTGGGTTTTATGTACACTGCAGAACGATAGAAACGTCAATAAACTACATGTTGAGTGATAGAAAGTTTTCTGTATTCTACGGAGAAAAATGAGTAAGTAGATAGAGAAAACTTACGAAAGTTTTGCCGCAAAGATAAGTTTTGTTACCATTACTATTCGGTTTATATATATCTGAAATTTATGACATTAGATTAAGTAAATTGTGCTTCGCTGATACAGCTCTGAAAGTACAACATAAGTACTGGAGAAGACAGAACAGCTGCTTTTGAAAAATTTATACAAGCCGATATCTTAATTCAGAAAACTGAGGCCACTTCCTAAGCGCATATAATCCTAGGCTGTCTTGCTTCCACATATACACTAACTTTATGATCTTAAAACTAAATATATGTTCTTGTGAAAGAATTCTTTACCAAAATTGGATTTTAAAGTATGCTGGAGTGACCTTGGACTGAATAATTTCGTTGTAGCAACACCAAAAATCATCTCAGAAGCTGGAGACTCGAAGTATTCTCCTTTAGCTGCGTGGAAGCAAATGAGGATCTCAAGCAATTACGCCGCGGCCGTGTGTACTAAATCGTAGCTGAGTATGAAGTATATCTAGTGCATTAAGTAGTACACCACAACACTTGCTCCTTCTGCTAGCACCTTGTAACGATGCAATCGAACCGACGCGATCCGAGCGTGGTGTCTGGGAGAGATTATCTTTGGACAGTAAGAGCAAGATGGCAGAGAAGTATAGTTTGCGGCGGGAACGCGGAAAGCGAATGTTGAAAGTGGTCGACTGTTGAGAACGATGCTGTGAGAACGAATATTATAAAAAGTGCTTATAACTATTCCATTAACTTGTACGGTGATTTGAAGAAGCATTCGGAGTGTCGGTGTATGAGGACAAGAACAGTGTTCCGGATAAACTATTGTGATAGTGGCACCACATGCTACTTGTACCTGCTCGGTTCGAATCTTGCACGCTTTGGTAAAGAAGTTCCGATAGCACGAGTCTTTGTAACTGGTGGTTACTTCGGCGACGTATTTCTTCTGCTTATTCAGACAATAAATGTGTGTTCTGAATGTAAACTTTTGTGTGATTTATGTGTTGGCAAATTCCCGCTAACTACCACTGCTAACTGTTTACGTGATTGATTTTGTGAGTGACTATGAATTATTAGTATTAGTTGCGGTGTCCCCGCTGGCGACCTGACGGTATCAAACCTGTAATCTTACGAACATTTAATTAAGACTGAAATTCACGTCGTGTTGTGTAGTACCACCAGGACATAATTTATCACAAATCAACCAGCTTTCTTACATGGCTTTCCCGTGACAGGACAGTATAAGTGAAAACGGAGGTAGTAAATGACATTAGTCAACACCGAAGTGGATTTTATGCTGTAAAAACCGAGTAGGAGAGTGTGAGTAGTTTGAATAACAACAATCGGCGATAATGGACTGATTTCAACGAGACGTGAGCACGGCATTGTAGTAACGTCGGAACCCGAGCATACACGACAACAGCCGAACGGCGCAGTACTCCGACAGACGCTGAGCGAGCAACTACAACTCGACAACACGGCGGCGCGGTCTTAGCACGGCGGTAGCAGAACGTCGTGGACAACATAGCAGCGCGGTACGACGCGTGCGCAGCGGTCGGCAGAATAGCAGACGGCAGCTGTGAAAGTCGACGAAAGGGAAGTGCAAATTTCAATTTTTATGTAAGGTTCACAAACTGACAGGAGTAGTTTTTCGTTTTCAAACAGAATTTGTTAATTTCATGTGAACAGGTCGAATAAATTTCTTTCGACCTTTATTTAATTTTTTAAATAGTTAAATGAGTGGGAAAATCCCCAAGCAATTTGTTTAAAATAAAAGCTTGTCAGTTTGAACCAGTAGTTAGTTTTCGTGGTAACGGGATTTTTTTTAATAATTTTTCTGTGGACTCACGGGAGTAATTTTTTTTGTTTCTTTCGACTTCTCTTAAATTTCAAGGAACCACATGAGTGGAAAATTTAATTTTAATGAGACTGGAGTCAACGAATTATTTTAGTAATGCTTTGGTTATAAAGTGTTAACTAGTTCCGAGTGTTTTAATTTTTTTTGAGCAAAGTAATTTCTGGAACTTTGATGCTAAAGCTAAGAGGGGAGTATTAGTGACTGAAGTATTTTTTGGTACTAGATTCTTTCAAGAATAACTTGGTAAATTGTAGTTAATGTTGAGTTGTGCCATGGCGTCTGGGAGTGATGTCAATGATGGGGGGCTGGTGGTACCGAACCGTGAGACTTTGGATGATACTTGTGATGGACACACCGATCAGTTGACATCCGCTTCTGTGGAACCAGAGGTGTCACTGTCCACTATGTTTGAATACTTCAAGTCCGCGATAGCCAAGTTGGAATCAAATAATAATTCTTTGCATTCAAAGATGGATTCAAATACTAATGACCTGCGGTCGGGTTTTCAAGGGGAGCTGCATAGTTTGCGGTCTGATTTTCAAGGGGAGCTGCATAGTTTGCGGTCTGATTTGGGAGCCAAGATGGATTCAAATATTAATTCTTTGCAATCGAATATTCATGACCTGCGGTCTGATTTTCATAACCAATTGCAGCTAAAGTTTGAAGAGCTTAAGGTTGGGTTGGAGGAGAACAAGTCGGAATGTGAGAGACGGGCTTCGATTTTAACTGATGGGCTGGAAAAGCTTGAACAGAGTCTAGGGAAGGAGACGGTGTGTTTGCGTCGTGATGTCGGGGTGCTCGACAAAAGGGTGGATATGGGTTGAACAGATTGGATGGGCAACGCGCAGAGGCTGGATGAGGTGGAAACTCACTTTGTCCTACTGAATAAGAAGATGAAGGTAGGAGAAGAGAAGGTAAGTGAATTGGCTTCTGATGTCAAGTGGTTTCCCAAGATGTCGAGAAATGTTCTGCGTTGATAGAGGAGGTAACGAAGGTGAAGGTTCCCGAAGTGGTGAGGGGGGAGATGACTAAAGTGAGAAGTTGGCTTAGTTCAGCATCGCCCGTGGTTGGGGTGAAGAGAAAGTCGACTGGGGGAAGTTTGATGACTATGGTAGCATTCACCCGGTGGAATTCATATCCAATTTTGAGAGTTTTGGTCCGTTTTGTTTGGCGAGGTGAGAGGCAGAAAATAGAAATGGTCCGTAAACATTTGACTGGGGGAGCTAGACTATGGGCTAATTGGTTTGCAGAAAATTGCAGTACGTTTGAACAGTTCAAAAAGTCATTTCTTCAGAATTATTGGTCGGTAGATAGACAGGTGGCAGTACGCCGCGAATTGATGTCGGGGGAGCCCTTATAGGGCTGATAGGGGGACACAAAAGGATTTTTTCATGCAATGTGTGGATTCCTGCAAATATCTGGAGGGGGCTTATAGCGAGGGGGAGTTGGTACATACAGTTGCTTCTCGACTGCCACAGCAGACACAGCTAATTTTCGCTAGTCACAAGATTTGCTCAGTGCAGAAGCAATCGATATGTTGACGAGAATCGATATTCATGAGAAGGGTACCCGAGGGGGTCATAATCGGGACCAACGGGGACAATCACAGTTTCACTGGGAACGGGTCGCCAGAATGAAAATTGGAGGGAAAATTGGGGCCAGAAACCCAAGTTTGGGGGAAATTTCAATGGTAGACAACAGTCGAACAATCAGGCTAGCCAGCAAGGAACACCTTCCCAAACTCCTGGGGAAGAAAGGCCGTTAAACTAATGTCTGCCACTGTTTCGGTCTCAGCAGGGGCAGAGGGCTTGCAGAGGCCAATTTCCAGAATAACTGGTGATGATGATGAGAAGGGGGTTGATTGGAAGAAGCTTGAAGACGCGGCCTACAAGAAAGTAGATAGTTATTTAAAGGAGGGAGGTTCGGACTTGCCAGATGATATCATCGTGACATTTGAGGTGGAGTGTACCCAAGGGAGTAGTGGGGAGGTAACGGTTGGAGAAGTTTCGATGTTTGTTGGAGGAGGAGACGATGTTGGAGAGTCAATGGAAGTAGAAATGATCAGTTCTGGGGGTCAAAAGACAGTAGAGGATCAGTGTGGGGATAGATTCGAATTCTGAGGCTAGTCTCAATGCTATTTTCCATGATGATACTAGGGAGGTTTTGCTGGAAGAAGGGATAAAGTTAAAGAAGAGGGAGTTTCACTCACCTAGGGTGGTGGTTAGGTTTGGAGAGCACCAAGTAGAGGCCTTGTTGGACTCGGGAGCAGAGATAAGTTGTATCTCGGAGGCACTGTACCATACTTTGGTGACTGAACCGAAATAATCTCATTCTGGTCCAAAAGTAAATTGGACTTGTTTCACGAGGGTCTCAACGTCCTGAAATTCAAATACAAACATTCTTATTTTAGCATTAGGGATTTATATTATTATGCACTACATTTTTAGTTTTTTTCCTTGTAAAATTTATGTTGGAAAAAATGATTTTCATAGGTTTTAAGTTTGAAGCACACTTTCAATATAAGTGTTTAGTACAAACCTTGATTTCTTTCTTAAAAGTCTTGTATCTTATAAGCTTGCTTAGTTTAGTATTTCTCGCTAGGTGTTTTCCTTTGGTTGAGATAGATCACGACGATACTTGGTATAGGTTAAGCAATAAATGTTTTGAGTTACATTATGAAGGGATGTCTAGAATAAGTGTCACTAATCAGATAGGTGTAGGGATTTTGTGTGGGGTAGTATCGGTAGTAAATGCTTTGATGGTGTGGGTTCTTGCGAATAGTTGGTTACGAGTGCGGAGACACAAGGTGGTGGGGGAGTCAAACAATAGAGTAAAAGGGCTCGCCTCTTGGTGCCACCATGCTTCCTGCATTTGCACATTTTCGGATTAGTGTTGTCTATGGCATGACTTAGTTGGTTTCATTTAACTTACTTCTTTCTCAAAATAAAGAAGGGTTCACAAAAGGGGTAATGTAAGCATGGGGAGGATTTTCCTACTGATTTAACTGGCTTCGAGTGGAAGAATAATCTCAGTACTGTTAGTTTGTGAATCATAGGAGTGTGGCCCCGAGGCAGGGAATTGTAATCAATGTATCCTGTGGTTTGTGAGAAAGAAAGTGACTGCACGGTGTTTCCGGAGGAAACTGAATGACTTCTGATAATTTTCAAGTTTGTTTTCATTTGTGTTTATTGTCATATATTCATATTGTGTATACTCAAGGAGACTGATGTGTTTTGGTGAGGTTTAACTTTTGTATTTGATGTTTTCTTCGATGTTGTATTTGGTCTGATGTTTTGTTCTAATGATGTACCCATTTTGTAAATGAATTAGCCGAGTACCACCAGATTTGTTTAGGGTTTGGAAAATTCTCAAATGTCAGTAAGGTTGGGTCCGGCGAAAGGATACGCGTTTGTCAACCGTATCTTACGCCTTAAAGCCAACGAGGGGGGTGTAACGATGCAATCGAACCGACGCGATTCGAGAGTAGTGTCTGCGAGAGATTATCTTTGGAGAGTAAGAGCAAGATGGCAGAGAAGTATAGTTTGCGGCGGGAACGCGGGAAGCGAATGTTGAAAGTGGTCGACTGTTGAGAACGATGCTGTGAGAACGAATATTATAAAAAGTGCTTATAACTATTCCATTAACTTGTACGGTGATTTGAAGAAGCATTTCGGAGTGTCGGTGTATGAGGACAAGAACAGTGTTCCGGATAAACTATTGTGATAGTGGCACCACATGCTACTTGTACCTGCTCGGTTCGAATCTTGCACGCTTTGGTAAAGAAGTTCCGATAGCACGAGTCTTTGTAACTGGTGGTTACTTCGGCGACGTATTTCTTCTGCTTATTCAGACAATAAATGTGTGTTCTGAATGTAAACTTTTGTGTGATTTATGTGTTGGCAAATTCCCGCTACTACCACTGCTAACTGTTTACGTGATTGATTTTGTGAGTGACTATGAATTATTAGTATTAGTTGCGGTGTCCCCGCTGGCGACCTGACGGTATCAAACCTGTAATCTTACGAACATTTAATTAAGAACTGAAATTCACGTCGTGTTGTGTAGTACCACCAGGACATAATTTATCACAAATCAACGAACTTTCTTACAATGTGTATGAAGCAGTTTAATCCATCCCGTGGGTTGATACATTTCCTCACCGGTCATGGACCATATGAAACATATGTCTACAGGATCAATAGGGCAGAGAATGACTTATGCACGTGCGGATCCCAGGAACACCTGATCATCAACTATTTGAATGTGCTATTGTTGATGATCAAATCAGACAGTACAGAGTGACGATCACAGGAAAAACTACCACGGAAATTCTGAAAGACAAACTCCTCTGGGAAGAACTGGACAAGCTGTGTCAGATGCAGCCAGGGAGTGGTATCGGCTTCAGCATAGCCAGCAACCTGTCAGAATACAGCAAACCATATAAGGAATGAGTTGAGATACCCTAAATGGATGGGATATGTTATAAACTACTAAGTTGAACGCTGATGCCGGAAGTGTGGCTTCTGGATTTACCGAATCTTACACTTCACTGATGCCAGAGTAAAACGCACTTAACTTTGAAAATTCAAGATGTTTAATTCTTTAGTATTAGTGGGTAATAGTTTATACTAACGGGTTGTGGTGACTTATAGTGTATTTTTTTGTACCATTTCTGTAGTTTATCTTTCAAAATTTTGTTAAATATAAAATGTTACTATAATATTATGAAATAACGGTTCGTTGTAGATTCTAGTGAATGAACCATCTCAATGTACAGAGAAATAAATAAATAAATGAATACCTGTAGATGCTATTGATGGATAGGGTTATACTAGGCATGGCCTACACCTCAATAGTTGAGGGAAGGGGTTCTTTCAGATCTGATAGCCAAACGATTAATTGAAGCCAAAAATTCACATGAAAAGATTCCTGTTGTTAATGGTGTTAGGGAGCTCCTTTTTTAGATTAGAATCATGTATTAGGCAGAGAGTTTTAACAGAAATTAATTAAACAATAGTGAGTTTTCAGATACCAAAATTAAAAAATTGTGTAGAGATTAATTTATTACATCAGAATATCAGAGGGTTATCAAACAAATTGGATGAATTTTGGAGAAAGGATGAGTTGTCACTTATGTTAGAAATGGTTATAGTTTTGAGGATATAAGTATTAGCTAGTATTGTCGTGATCAACATTTTGAAGTCTGTGCTACGTGGTTAAATTTGAATAATGAAACTTTCATAATAGTAACAGTATACTGAGCACCATTGGAAAACTTTTTCTATTTTTCTGAACCAATTTGAACTCTTATTAACATCATTAAGCGGAAGAAGTTAGTGTGTGGTGATTTTAATGTAGATTTTCTAAATACTTACCCTGTCATGTTAGACTCATTAGTCAGTTCATTCAATTTAACTCAGTAGTTAATTTTTCAACTAGAATAATGAATAACAGTCACTCAGCTATAGACAATGTTTTCCTAGATACCTCAAAATTCAGTTATACCATCTAGCCATCCATCAATGGACTTTCAGATCATGATCAGGGGCGTAGCTACTATGGGGCTAGGCGGTGCAGTGCACCGGGGCCCTCACGCTCAGGGGGCCCCCAAGCATACCTCAAGGGGCACCTAAGCGCACCTCTAGGGCCCTCAGGCGCAGTTTAGAGGGCCACGAGCCTTCACGGTAAACTGGCGACCTTTTTTTTTAGCTCTACCGCTTAAGGGGCCCCTGAGAACACAGGAGCCCCTCACTAAGGGCCCTTGCTGCTCAGGGGGGCCCAACGACTGCTCAAGGGCCCCAAGGAACAATTCAAGGGCCCCCTCCTCAGTTCAGGGGGCCCCTACCAACACACAAAGCAAAAAAACAGGTCGCCCATCTGGCCTGAGGGCCCAAAATAAATTTTTTGCACCGGGGCCCTTGTTGACCTAGCTACGCCACTGATCATGATGCCCAGTTTATTAACCACCAACACTTCAATAGGAACTAGCTCTAAGAGTACTGTTTTAAACTTCAGCGTGTAACAAATGATGAATCAGTTACTTGTTTTAGAAAGTGACTCAATACCACACACAAACTGTTTACAGTGCACATGGAATAGATGAAAAATACATTTTTAGTAGCATGATTAAAATACTTTGAAAGTTGCTTCCCCTTGAAAAAGTGTCATGCTTCTTGAAGAGATTTTTTTTTTTTTTTTTTTTTTTACCTGCTTTACATCTCTCAACAGCGAGGTATTTAGAGACGGGAAAGGATGTGGGCAAGAAATGGGAAGGAATTTGGCCATGGCCTTTTTAAGGAAGCACATCCCGGCATTTGCCTGGAGTGATTTGGGAACCATGAAAAATCCAAATCTGGATGCCCGGACGGGGATTCGAAAACCCCCGTCCTCCCAAATGCGAGGCCAGAACGCTATCCGTTACACCACCACGCTCGGTTCTTGAAAAGAACAAAAAACATGGATTACTATTGGCATTAGTACATCATGCATTTGTAAAAGGAAGTTATATATTGCCTCTAGGAACAGTCAGAATGCTAAGCAGTACTGCAAAATACTGAAAAAGGTTATCAAAGAATCTAAAAGAACTACAGACATAAAATTTGTGATTCTGAAATAAAATTAAGAAAATATAGGACATTGTGAAAAAGGAAATAGGAAAAAGTAATCAAACAAATATGATATTTTATCAAAGAAAACTCATTAGAATCTAATTTTTCAATTGCTGATATATTTAATAAACATTTTTTTATCTGTTGCTGATAAATTGACTGCTAATAGCTCAGTGACACACAGTATGAATTTTGTCAGAAAGGCTCCCAAGAAAAATTTAACTCAATGTCTGTAAATTTAGCTACTCCAGAAGAAATAAGAAAAAATTATCAGGGCCCTCAAGAGCAAATACTCAAGTGGTTATGATGGGATTTCCAGCAGATTAATTACATTGTGCTCCACAGAATTAAGTAATATACCAAGTTGTCTGTTAATATATCTTTTACTTGCGGGTACTTTTCCAGAAAGGCTTAGTATGCTGTATGTTAAACACTCTATAAAAAGGGAGATACGTCAGCTGTATCGAATTACCAACCAATTTTATTACTAACAGCCTTCTTCAAAGTTTTGAGAAAGCAATGTACAATATAGTTTATGAACACCTAAAAATAATAATATTCTAACTAAATCACATTTGGTTTTCAACAGGTCATTCAACATAACAAGCTATATTTGCATTCACTAATAAATTTTAGAAGGAATAAATGATAAATTAATTCCAGTGGGAATTTTTTGTAACTTATCTAAGACATTTGACTGTGTAGATCAGCGGTCGGCAACCTTTTAGCAGGCAAGGGCCACAAGGTGGCAAAACAAAGTAAAAGTGGGGCCGCACACACAGGAAACATGCGAAAACTCAGTTTTCAAATTTTATTAATAAAATGAAGAAAAGTTACAAAATTGATCATACATACTAAAATCAGTGTGACGTTTGAGGTTGCATTTGACTGGCTATTTTTTGTATGTCAGCTTTCATGTTAGAAGTTGAAATATGTAATATATCTTTCAAATGCTCATCTGAGATGAGAAGCGTATTTATTTTTTTTCGATAATTGATGATTGAAAAAGTTTTCTAGCATAAATAAGTGCTTTCAAAAATTGAAATAAACTGCTGAGCAAACTTTTTCGATTCGACAAAATGAGACGACGAGCTACCTAAAATTGATCAAATCATTCATCTCGTAAAAGGCGTTTTTTAGATTCTCATTGGATTGAAGTTCAATCACATTCATTTATAAATTACTGAGTACATCCTCAACATCGCATGAAAAATGGTTAGCAAAAATCTTCAGTTTGTTCGAAACTTTCTCGAAATCAACAAATCTGTCACTGAATTGACCTTGTAACTCCATTAAAATGTCTTTCATTTTCTCACTATCCCAATTAAAATCAATGCCAGCTTCCTCGACAGCCTTTAGACAATTCGGGATCTAATTTTTTTCATCAATATGTTTTATGAAGAGCCCGTTTTTAGTTTGGAACGCCTTTACGACTATATGCATATCAGATATTATTTTGGTTTTTCCCCTTGAAGCTTGAAATTCAGCATATTTAATTCATGAGTTAAATCTGTCAAAAATCCAAGATCTATTAACCATTGAGGGTCTGTCAGCTCTGGAAACAGATTTACCTTTCCGATTCATAAAAGTGTTGATTTTTTTGTCCTGTGATCGATAAATCTTTTCAGTAATGCACATCTACTTAACCATCTTACTTCTGAATAATAAAGGACATCTTGATGATCTGCTTCCATTTCGGATGGAATCTCTCGGAACTGACGATGTGTCAACCCATTATTTCTGATAGTTACAGTGGATATCAGGATGTCCATTACTCCATGAAACGACTTTGGAACATAACGCTTCTTGGTGGATAATGCAATGAAAAAAAACGGAATTTCACATTCTATCTCTGCCAATTTGTCTTAATTCTACCAACCAGGCCCTTGTTTTGCCCACTCATGTTTCTACCTCCGTCAGTTGTTAGAATTACCAATTTTTCCCACGCTAATGCATTGACGTCATTGCCTGTTCTAAGAGACAAAAAAAAAAAAATCTTCCCTCATAGTCGTTCCCTTCAAATTACATAACTGTAAAAGTTCCTCACACACGTTGAAGTACTTATCAATTCCACGAACATATATTAGAGGCTGGGCAGTATCTGACAAATCGTCTGCTTGGAGGTAAAAGTCATTAAGTAACAAAATCAAAATTTTTCAGGAGAACAAAAAAACCGGGGATACGCTCATTAAAATAGGAAAATGATAAATCTTCAAATGTCATCATTACTTTCATCGGTAACTAAGGAAAACCATTCAAATTGTTGCCTTTTTCCCGAAGTTTTTCGCATAAATTAGCGCCCAAATCTTCAGTGCGCCAGGTACAATTTCTTGCAGATAAGCTTATATTTCAAATTTCTGTTTTTTTGTCCGGGCATACCTCTTCAGCATAGCTAAGGCACATTGTTTTTATTAATTCGCTGTCGGTAAACGGTCGCCCAGAAGTGGCATCCCTTAAACTCGCACGTTTATTTGACTCGTTACTTTGAATTTGCACCTTAAAAACACTTCGATGGTTTTTAATAAAGATTTGAGTGAGTTGATTTGTTTTTCCGGGAATAATCACCAACCAGGCACGCAAATTTGCTTATGCTCGATATCATAGTCAGTGGCGTAGTAGGGGGGGGGGGGGCGGGGGGCGGTCCGCCCGGGTGTCACCCGTTTGGGGGTGGCACCCGCATTTCGAAAATAGTATTCGAAATTACTGTGATACAAAATATATATATATATATATTTGATAGATTTCTTTTATCCTTTGGTGTCGAAACACGTCTATCTTTAATGTTCTGAATATTTCTTTTTAAGTTGATCTGTCGTTTTTAAAATACGATCCAGTACAGTAGAGTACAATAATATTATTGGCTACACCGCGCGCTTAAACAATAGACATCGCTCTGTTGCTCCAACAATCACAGGAATTCGTTGTGCTTGCCGTCCGTCACAGTTGTTTGGTTTGTTATGAGCGGCGGTGGATATAATGTAAGTTTTCTTGTATTAAGAGAGGAAGTTTTAAAATTAAAGGATATTATATCAAAATTGTTAAAATCATGGTAATTAGGCAGTTAAATTTAATTCTCGAAATTATTTCAAGAAAAATGTTAGATTTTCCTTTGAAAATGAAAAAAAAAGCAACCAAGTATGTTGGAATACGCGTAGTCTAGGCTTCAAAATTGTTTTGCTTTTTTAGAATTCTATTAGCTCTTAGCTAAGATTCACAAGTGACTTGAAGTATTTTCTAGTAATTTTCAATTTATCATCTGACAGATTCGAATTGAGTAGTACATTTCGTGTTATGATATACACTCTGCGTACCTTCCTTTTGTCGACAGTGCACCTATACTCGACATGAAATCATATCATGTTCGAATTTATGCAAATAAAATGATTCGGAAAACTGCATTAAACTAGCAATACTGTCAGGTTTCAAGTCAATCCGGACGAGTCCAAGTGTTATCGTCTGTCGGTAATCAGTTTTTGTAGGGCATGTGTTTAAAACAGTCGGAACGCGTATCTTGCTAGCGAAATCGTAACATTTAGTAAGGGGACATCCATAAATTACGTGAGGTGTTTTTCCGGATTTCGGACACTCTCCCCCCCCCCCTTCTGGTGAGACTTTGTGAGATCTGGTCCCGTCAGACCCCCCTCCCCCACTACGGATCGTCTTCGCAACTTTTTGAGACCTTTTTTTTAGGTCTCCCTCCCAAAGCCGGTTACACCCACACTTTTCGACGAAATACCCCCTAAAATCGACATTCGCGTCATTTGTAAACCTTTTTTTTTAGCTCTACAGTCCACACAATTTTAAAAAAATCTCACGTGAGAATTGGTGAGATTTCGCTGGACCCCTCCTATTTCACCTCACGTAATTTATGGATGCCCCCTAAGCACTTTAACTCTAGTTCATGTAAGTTGATATGCTTTCTACTGATTGAGAATATACAATATGATCGCGATGAAATAAATAAGCGTATGATTCTCTAAGAATTTTCAATCATAAATTTACAAAAGAAGATTTCTATTATGGGTAACCTCTTTGTCGAATACAGGTACCTACATTCTTATGGTTCCTTAAATCGACAGGGATGTCGAACTTTGTTCCTGAACAAAAATTGAGCTTTAATCATAAACTGAAACGATCATTCGAGCCGTTTACATCTTTATTTATACGCTACAGAGCGGTGCTAGAAATCTAAAATTTACACGTGGAGACGGCTTTACTACATGCATGTCATATTTAGGAGTCTGCAGCTACGTAATTTCTTAGGCGGGGGTAAATTACTTCATGTAAAGCGGCAGGTATCGCAGAGGCATGTTTTTTTTTTACTAACTGACACGTTTTTAATTACGTTTAATATTTTTTATATTTTATTATTCTTCTATTTTCTTCTCTGGACTATACAGTATCCCCCAGGGTCTCACAACTTGTGGGACCTGGATCCGGGTTTGCACC